>JASZXT010000151.1:0-48098 GCA_035521555.1 Lecanoromycetidae sp. Uapishka_2
CCAGGTGGGTTGGCAAGTTCGGCGCTGATGCTCACAAAAGTGTGAGATTGATGAATACAGCAGGAGTAAGGTACCGAGGGTACAGTAGTACCTAAGGTAGCTTACTGTGAACTAAGGTACGGATTACTCGAGGCTCGCCCCGAACCAAGGCAAGGAAGGATAGCGAGGGGCCACGCGAGGATAGCTTTTCGCCTTCACGCTCCACGCTCCACGCTCCACGTTCCACACTCCACGCTCCACGCTCCTCAAGGCCCCCCACATGTTGATAGGATGGATGATAGGGTGATAGGCGTCTCGCCAATGGCCATCACTAAAACAACCATCCTTCTTTGCACCTACCGCCTTGTAGGCTTGTGTACCATCCTTTGCACCCCAATCCATTCCGCACTTTCCCTCAACTCAAACTGGCCACACACTCTTTCGCTGCACACTTGTCGAACTTGTGACACCTGCATTTCCTCTTAGCTGTTTAAGGGAAAACGCCGTGTACCACTGGTCGAGCGAGAGTTAGGCAACATGGTTCATGTTGATCATGTTAGGGACAGCTTTTCCGCTCATCTCATAACAATTAGTCAACAACTTCCGTAAGATAGAGGATTCGAAATCGCGACGGGATCCTGAGACTGATTCACACCGTCCTATTCTACGCCTTGTTGGTGTTAGTGCGAGCCCCCCATGATTACTTAAGGTATGTCTTACTTTTCCTGGTCCTTTTGTAGTTGAGTCAAGACATGCTATGAATTTGGCATTCGATAGCCTCATGCATGCTACCATGCTGTCATTGAAAGAGCCTCGAAATCTCGTGTTGACTCTCCTTGCAGATCTAGGGTGCTTGGCAAGCGCCGTATTAGTGTGGCTCACAGATTCTCTTCTTGGAAAATGCCAAATGGAAATAGAAATTTGGCTGGCCTATTCTGTCTCTTAGTGGCTTGGAAAGATACATGAATTCATTTCAATTTAATTTCACAGTTTTGACTTCTCTCTAGCTCTTTTCCTTTTCCATCGCTCAATGAGACCCCAAGAGAATTCACCATATGGCCCCATCAAGTCTCCTATCTCCTTTGCCTTTTCGCTGCTTGCTTGCCGCAGCGCATATCTCGCCGCAATCCCCTGCATGATCACGCCATTGCGAAACGTCGCAAAAGTGTCTCCCCAGTCCACCTCCGGACCCGGATCCCAACCTGCGGTTTCAGCATACCATTGAATACATTGAGAGCGCGAAGGAAGGCCAGGAGTATGGTTGGACGGGGAAAATGCCGAGTTCATGCGTGTAGAGAGAGCTGAAGTGGGAGGATCGACAGCAAAAGTGTATGGGGACAGTAGATTTGATAAGTCGGACAGAGGGTGGCCGATGGTGGACATCTCCCAGCTAAATGACACCATTGTTAGCTATACGCCATATGGCCATGGTTGCGGTGCTTGTTAGGGAAAGCATGCAACCCACTCAAGGATACCGATCACTCGAGGCTCGATCTTATGATAGACTAAATTGTCGATCTTGTAATCACCATGAATCAATGTCCCACGATCTTGCGGTTGTGTCTGCGGATCCCGGAGAAATTCTACCGTATCGTCGTAGTGCGGGATCTTACCTACAGGCTGATGTGTCTCTACATCGACCGCCTGCGCTTGTGAGGATGAGATGGCGCTAAAGGTCTTAATCTGGCGATTGTAGAAGCCAGATTGTTTACCAAAGTTTGCGAGGCCGACAGAGTTGGGGACAACGCGATGAAGCTTCGCAAGGGTTCGAACAGCGTCATGCCACCTGTATTGGATGAGCATGTGATTTTGGTAGCATGTCTACATGGAAGCTAAGCTTACATCTCAGTCCTTTCGTTTGCAGGTACACTAGGGAAGGACGCGTCTTCGAATATTCGACCATCCAAGAATTCCATAATGTAGAACGATGTTTCAATCACCTCTACATCCTCGCACAAGCAGTATGCCTTGGGTAACGGGACATCTGTGCTCTCAAGGGCGTGGATGATTCGGAATTCTCGATCCACCTGATGGGCAGTCTTTGAGAGCAATCTGCCAGGAGGCTTTTTCCGAAGCACATATTTCTTGCCATTAGAGGCGGTTAACTGATAGGTAGGATTTGATTGTCCATAGCCGAACTATATCAAACATCAGCGAACGATGGGCAAGGAGTGGTAACCGAGCTGTGTACCTGCTTCAGGCTGATGGGTAGTTGGATCTCAGGTATAGAGGATTTTATGTACCGAGACAAGGAATCAAGATCAATTGGTTGCCGCACAGCACCAGCCATGCTGTAGATGAGGTTGTTAACGCAGGCATTGCCAATTTCGTGGCTTGCGTACTCGAGCCTTTACCCCACACGAGCCGTAGGCTGCGACATGACCCAATGCCAAGAAATGAATGCAGCACACGCTACTCCGTAAATAGTTGGGGACCTCGGCTCTCGTCATAGGCAGCGGGGCATCTTCATCTTGCATTATTTGTTTCGTGCCATGTATTCATCACTATCGCCCGCATCTGTCAATCATCGTCGTATCCGGAAGCTCTGAGGTAGTCTGGTTCCATTCTTGGCCACTACAGACTATCAAAGGCATGATCAATTGGGATCAATTTGGCCTTGACGTTGCTCCGGAAGATCTCTCAACGGTCACCGTTTCCTGATGTCTAGCAAAGCAGGTCAACCACCATTGCCCCCATGGGGTAGTGCTTTGGCAGGTGCTACCGGCGCTGTACTAGCGAACGCCATTGTCTATCCTTTGGACATGTGAGCCATGCTCTCTGCGCTTGAGTGGCTCGTAGAGACTGATGGAAATTGCAGAGTCAAGACACGACTGCAAGTCCAAGTAAAACGAAAGGCAACAGACTCAGCCCCTTTAACAGTCAATGAAGCGCATTACACGTCGGTGTTGGATGCGATCCAGAAGATATTTGACGACGAAGGCGTCCTTGGGCTATATTCTGGAATAAACGGATCTTTGATTGGGGTCGCATCCACCAACTTTGCCTACTTCTATTGGTACTCCGTCGTCCGCACCTTATACGTCTCGTCTCAAAAATTTCCAAAACCCCCAAATACTGCAACAGAACTCTCACTTGGAGCCGTGGCAGGTGCAATAGCACAGGTCTTCACGATCCCAGTGTCTGTTGTCACTACGCGACAACAGACGCAGCCTAAAGGGGACAAGAAGGGACTTTTGGATACTGGAAGGGAAGTTATAAATAGTGAAGATGGCTGGACAGGCCTATGGCGAGGCCTCAAGGCTAGCTTGGTATTGGTCGTCAATCCAGCCATCACCTATGGCGCATATCAAAGGCTACGAGTCTTCTTATTTCCTGGCAGGACAAGTCTTAGGCCGTGGGAGTCATTCTGTAGGATCCGTGCCCCATTCCACTATACTAACAAACTCGCTGATAGCCTCGCAGTCCTAGGCGCTGCATCGAAGGCTTTAGCTACAATAGCTACACAGCCGCTCATAGTTGCAAAGGTAGGCCTACAGTCACGGCCACCGCCAGCTAGGAAGGGCAAACCATTCAAGAGCTTCGTTGAAGTCATGTCGTATATCATTGAACACGAAGGTCCCATGGCCTTGTTCAAAGGCATTGTGCCACAGATCACGAAGGGCATTCTTGTCCAAGGTCTCCTGATGATGACCAAGGAGAGGTGAGTGATCTACAAAGCAGTAGGGTGCTCGAGCATACTAATGTGTATAATAGGATGGAAATTCTTTTCGTGGTTCTTTTCGCATACATGCGCCGTGTCAGAGCGGAAAAGCTGCAAAAGATCGCCGAGGTCACAGCTTCGAAGGCCAAGGAGGCACTGCCTGTTGAACAGGTGAGGCACGCTATGCCTGCAATTGTGAAATGAAGATGACATATATTTGTTGTATATGAGCCAATTTAGTGTACATACTTCTTCAAATTCTAGCGTTCGTAGGTTGCATTTTCGGTAGAGGTTTTCAGGCGCTCAAATTGTACTGTGTTCCTGTGTCTCACAATGGATGATTGTATACTCATGCTGTATATACTAGCGAAGAAGCATAGGGATCTCAAGGCTATGAGATGAAGAGGATATTTCTCAAGATATAGTAGCTTTTGTGCTGTACTTATTCATATTGATATGACCACATGACTTTCAGTAGAATGACAGGTTCAGCCTTATCTCCGCACAAATCTAAGCGAGATCTGCCGACGAGCTTAAGCGTCTCGAGAGCGTGCAGACTGCCACCAAACAATCAATCATTCATCAACTTTATCAGTCACAATGGCAAGTAAGTCTTCAACGTTACCCTGCCCACCAACCTCATACATGATACTTATCGTGCGTAGAATCGAAGAACTCGTCGCAGCACAACCAAAGCAAAAAGGCGCACAAGAACGGGTACGTTGTTCGCCCTTCGAACACCGAAGCAGAGCAGCCCTTTCCGATGAATCAAACAAGCTCCTCGCTATGACTCTGCTGACGTCAGTATCAACTATCAGCATAAAAAAGCCAAAGACAAACCGGTATCCTTCACTCAATGGTACCGACCCAAAGTTTCGACGCAACCATAGGCATGCGCTCCATGGCACAATGAAAGCACTGGTACGTGCTGTGCTCTGTGGGCCATACCGAGTATCACTTGCTAATACAACTAATAGAAAGAGGTCAAGGAGGGAAAGAGAGACACGGCATGATAGATCCGGGGTTCTAGGTGCTTGGGGAAGAGCAGAAGAGCGGACATATTTGACATCGGACAGCACGGCGACGGCCAAAATGACTCTTCATACCTTTACGACTTCACATGCATAGAATTTTCCCTCCATTGTTCGAGGATATGCTCATGTGAGTTGGTGCTCCGTGAAAGAACCTGGAGCAAAGGACTTGACCCAACCAGAATATCTCATTCCCAGTTTCACCAAGGCATGTGTGTGTACAGCTCCGTTCGCTTTCTCATGCGCGGTCGCTGAAGGATTTATATCTTTATTGTGCCAAGATAGCCGACCTTTTCATTACCAAACACCCTCCATTTTTGCCCTGTGGTGAGAGGGTGCATGGAGAAACGGTTACATCTATGTGCCCTAAGCCTAGCTCCACTGCACCTCTGCTTCTTCTTGCTATATGAACAGGTCATTTAAACGTGAATCCACCCTGTGTACCCATTGCTATTACCTTACTTCTCCTCATCCGGTTTCCAGACCACTAATCTTCGATCGAAGCCCCCACTGACCACCCACTCATCTCGCCCCCCACTTACAACCCCCACCATACCACACCAAATGCTTCTAATCTTGCTACCAAACTCGTGTCCGTTCTTCAAGGTGGCTATGATCTTCCCGGTCTTCGCTTCCAACCCTCGCAACACCCCGTCATCCCCGTTAACCCAAACACCAGAGCCATCAGGCCGCCATACAACTTGTGGCGTTGAGTACGGTGTTTGTGGGGCCAAGGTACTAACATGAACCTGAATTGCAGCATCTTCTTTATTCTGAACAGCAAGATTGTCTCGTGTCTGAGCTGCTTGAGTGGCGGGATCTACGACACTGCTAGAAGAAGGGGGGTTCAAGAGCCGCACAATGATCAACTTCATGTGAGGTACAGCGGATGTGGCTACGGCTAGAAGGGTTGGATCAGTAGGGCAGACGGCGACGGAGGAGGGAGAGAAAGCTATCCAGGCATTGGAATGAGGAGCGAGGTTTTGTGTTCCTAGTAGCTTCAATTTGACCAGTTCTGACGCTTGCGTCGAAACATTGTCCGTAGTAGGAAGAGCATAGTAATGAAGAGACGTTGAGTCTCGACGCGTGACAAGCAGCATCGGATGCTCTAGATCTGGATGTTTGATGAACGTGATGGTCTCTGGGTTCGTTGGAAGATCAATTGTAGCCACAGGTGGTCCCAGTACCAGAGTGTTGTTCTTGGTGATTTTGTATAGAAAGACTTTGGCATCCCATCCTGCGGTAGCAATCCAGGTAGCGTCATCCGGATCCTCCCAGACAGCGACTCTAACTACATATTTCTTGTGATCTCTCCTCTCGTCGAGGACTCTGTCTCCTTTGTGGTCATAAAGGACGACCTGACCGGACATGCCACAGGAGATAGTAGTTAGGTACTTTTTGCCTAGAGGAACACATGACAGGATGGGAGAGTCTTGGAGATGACCAATAGATCTTTCTAACGAGAAACTCGAATCTGGATATAGGAGATGCAGCCGGCGATCTGCCGTGGTACTGAAAATCAATTGCTGTGGACCTTGGGTGAAGGAGGATCCATCCTCAAAGGTTTCGATAGAGACGTGCAAGAGGTTTGCAGCAGATGGCAAAGAAGAGACCTGAAAAGGCTTCGAAGGCGCTTGAGTAAGGGCGATATTAGAAGATGCAACAAAAAGAGACATTTACATTGAAGTCCCACCTGGCAGGCTCCATCTTTTTTCCTCCTCTCCAACACCAACCTTTTCGAAATTCAAGCTCAAATCGAAGACTTTCTTCTCTTCAAGAATTTTCTCGATAGTCAGATCCCCCGTTGCAATTGTACCTGCATCTGGCGGCAGGCCAGCTTCTCGAATGAAAGCCTCTAACGTCTACGTCAAGATGCTTTCGTCAGTCAATGTAATCAAATCAAGCAACTGGGTGGATGATAGCTTTTACGTCTATGTAGTGATTTGCTTTGAGGAAGCGAGCCACGATGATTGCGGGTGGATCGGTAGATGGCATAACGAAGATGCAATGGAATTGGAGGACCGGAGGTTCAGGTTGTCAATAATCTACAATGTATCCGAGGGAGAGATGAGAGCTTCGATGATAAGATATCACGAACTACCACCATCACCACTGCACTTTCAACGCCACATTGAGAGCCTTCATGATATTTTAAAGTATGATGATAAGAATGGTAATTGTAATTGGAGTGAAGATTCAGCTGATAGACAAGGGGTATTATCCTGGACGCCACGCTAATAAAAGGAAGATGAAGTATCGTGCTGTCAGATACCATGCCAGCTCGGAAGACGAGAAAGCCATCACATATTGTAGCTAGACCACCGCTGGCGACGCGCTCGCATGATGCTGCATGTGATGAAATGGGGTCTGTTAAATCAGTAAAACATGTCCTCCGCCTTGTTCCTCCGTCCGCCTCTGCCCTCTAACTTCTCGGCAAACAATTCCTTTCCTGCATTACCAATCTTCTTGCCGGGAAACAGCTCTTTAATTGTGCCAGCGGCAGCAGCACCGCCGCGAATAGAGAAGCCTTGGTCGCGTTGACTTGATGCGCCTCGTATGTTAAGACCCTCGTCACTGACGCCTCGTACTGTTGTCGAGCTACCTGAGACCTCTGGGTTCAAGCGACCATGAGAGACATTTGTCCGGCTGGAGATACGATCGGCCAAGCTCTTGCCCGACTTAGTCCCCTCTGCGAAGGGTACCGAAAGCCCGTTCGCGAATAGATCTGCTGTCTCATCCGCGGCATCGAAAGCATCAGAGCGGCGGTGATTTACGGTATTGGTCTTGTGTGGAAAGAGCTCTTTCTTCATGCTCGCGGCAACTATCTTATTGCTGAAAAGGTCTTTACCCACACCGTTGCGCTCGTTACTCTTTGCCGACTTCAATGGGAATAGCTCTTTCCCTTTATTCTCGTCTGGGAAGGGATGTGGATCGCGACTTCGATAGGCAGGAGGTGGGGTGTACTGTCGGCGACCTGGCGACGCGCTTCGGTCACGCGATAGGCGATGCTTGTCTCGTCTCGCAGGCCGATACGAGTCTCCACGGCGTCGGTGATGCGAACTTCTCTCATCACTGCGGCTGTCTGGCGATGAAGCAGCAGAGTGGCGCTTACTCGAAGGGCCATTGTCATCATACATTGACGCATCGAACCCTTCCTCCTGATCTTTGTGTCTCCTTCGCCTATGTTCTTCGTCACTATATCTCCTGCTTCGATAGTCGCTGTTGTTCTTTGAGGTATTTCGCCGACGACGCTCTCTGGGATCGTGCTCAGGGTGCATCATGTAGAATCTGCTCGCTTCATAGGCCTTCGGGCGCTTTTGATCGGTAAATACTGCCATTCGAAGTTGCAAACTTGATGCTTGATGAGTAGACAAGGATTTAGCTGGTCGTAGTTGTAGATCTGGGATCGAGACGCCGTCTTGGGCCGGAAGCGTGAAGCGTTGAAGAGCGCGCATGGCAGTTGCTGGATTCTCGAATACAATGTTCGCGGAGAAATCATCAATCCATTCCACTCGTGTCGGAGCATGATCAGGAAAATGTTCTGATGAGAATTGATTGATGTCGCCCGTGGTAAGGTCGTCTAGGCCCCGAATATAGATTTTGTGAGGAGTTGGGGTCACCGTCTCAAGCTCATTGCTGATTTGAAGTCTATCGACGCCATTGCTTTGGGTCTGCGTCGCTGAAAGGGAAACTTGGTCCGGTTGCTGAGCAAGAAGAATTCAGCTTGGCTCACTCGAGCGGTATTGACGCTTCACCTTACAAGTTGATTAAGCTCTCCGTCGTCAAAATTCCCAAGATCAATATCCATATCCACATCCATGGTGTCCATGTCTGTGGTAATTTCCATGTCCGGAATCCGAGGCAATACTGACTGAGGCTAAGAGACTTTCATGCTTTATCAATCTGCGGAAAAGGACGTTCTAATTAGGATTGTATTTTTTGTTGTTTGCTGAATGGCGAAGGTACATATAAGGATGAGAACAAATTGTGAGGCTGAGCTCACTTTGAGATCGGTGATCTGTTCAACGTTCGGGCCGATACAGTCTAGTCTAGATAGAGTAAGGTAACATGGACGCCTCGACGCCCTCGGCCTCCTTCAAGACAGCCCTAATCCATATTTTTGATACCTAAGCTCCCAATGGCCAAGGTAATTATAGTGTTGGGATTGAAAGATGCAGGTCTAGCAATAAGCTATGCTGTACTGGACCGTCAATGACTTTTGTTTGTTTTTGTCTCCAAATCGCATGCTGCATAGTACCATCCTGGAGCAAATGACCAATACGACTGACAATAACGGGAAACTTCCCACACTCTCCAGAAGTGCACGAAAATTAGGCATCAGGATCTGGAATCTGGATCCCACCAGCGAGGCCTCTTCACCGATGATTCGTCTTCGGGGGTAAGGTCGCGGATCTTCCGCTTTCGGCCTTTAGTGCCATCTTCTGGCTCAGACACATAGTCGAATTCTGGCGCAGGAGCTACACGTCTTCTCGGCCGCCTGCCTATGTTCGACTCGTCCTCAGAAACCTCGCTTTCACTCTTCTGGCGCTTCCTCCTTGACGGTTGCTCGTCGAAAACTTCGTTTTCAGGATCGCGAACCCTGCGCTTGTGGCCTCTCGCACCCTGCTGTAGATCGGAATCCAATGCTGATGCAGGAGCTGGACGTCTCTTCCGACCGCCATCCGTGATTAGATTGTTATTAGATGTTCCATTTTCATCGTCATCGCAAGATTTCGGTTTTAGATCACGCCTTCCTGCCTCCTTCTTAGACGCAGCTGCTTCGCGCTTGGCTTTTCGTGCCTGCCTTCTTGCCTCAGGGTCTTGAACACCTGTGACCATGCGTTCTTTATTAGGCTTCCTTCTCTCATCTGTACAATGATTTCTGGGTCAGCATTGCCTCTGAAGGATGGTTCTCTGAGGTCGTGGGGCATTCTAGTGAAAGCATCCAAAGCGAAGAATACAGTCCAGAAAGTACGAACCTATACCAGATTGTTCCCTGCCCTCACGATTCCAGAAATTTTTCACCATCACCCAAGTTCTGATGATTCCATAACGGTCCCGGAGTCGATCCGAAACCATTTGCCATCTCTTCTCAGTATTATAACCCTCCGGTTTCTCCTCCACAATTTCACCTAGTAGCTTTATTACCAGTTGCTTCTCATCGTCTGTCCATAGGATTGCTTTCGCTCTCCCGCCTGTTTCTGTAGCTCTGCGCTTGGAGCTGGCTCCCTCGTTCTGAGATTTCTGTGCCTTTTTGAGGCCTTTCACGCGATTTCTACTGGTTGAAAAACGTCCAGAGGTACTCTTTCTGGCCGCCTTTGAATGGGTATGCTTCCGTTGCCTCGATAAATCTTCACGTTCCTTATAACTCTGACCTCCGACGGATTCATCGTCGCTATCCGTATATTCAAAATGCTTATTGGGATCATCAGACAGATCTTCTGTCAAGCACACCTCGCAGAGCCATTTGTCATCGGCTTTAGCCACGTAGTACATGTTCGCTATGCCCCCGCAGGAATAATGGTACCAGCCTTTGTCTTCTCCGTGCCTCTTGGTATTGTCGCATTGAATCATATTATCCCATTCATTGGGCTCATCGCATTTTGAGCAATCGCCCCTCCCTGAGCTTGCATTTGGAAGAGTGTTTTGCGGTGGCGAAGCAAAATGTTGAGAGGGCAGATGTTCCTGTGGAGGGTGGTATTGTGAGTGAGTACGTCGCGAAGATGCATCGCCGTGGTTGTTCGGCTTCGGGGCCTCAGCTACTGCTGCGGATGTGGCATTTTCTGCCTCATCAAAATCGTCTTCACCGGATGCTACTGATCCCGCATCCTCGTAATAGGATTCAATATCGTCTTCAGTACCGGCCTGTCCCCCCGCAATGCGCGACTCGTCGAGTTCTTCGCCCGAGTCGGATGAGCTTTCTGCATTTTCCGACTCGTCAGAAGTATTTGCCTCAACATCATTGTAGTTCGGTCCGTGAGTGTAAATATTTGCTGGATGGACGGTCCCACACTGAGAGCCTGGGACGACAAGTGGAGCTGTGTGAGCTGGAGTCGGAGCAAAGACGGATCCGGGACCGAGAGGCTGCGTCAAATGACATTCGCAGCCTGGTACCCTAAAAGGGCAGGAGGCAGCTGTGCCAGTGGCTTGGAGATCGTCAAAAAAATATTCAAATTCCAAGGTCGCTTCAATAGAAGGGAGAGAGGGGCCACGAGTAGCAGGCTTTCTGTGTCAGCTTTCAATTCGACAAGGGTTTGGAGATGTGCACTTACAGAGAACTCGTGATTTTTGTACACAATGTTGAATGGATTAAAAGCGTTAAAAATTGCGGAAGGCCTCATGCTTGCAGTCTGATTCAAATTGTTGTATTGCTATAATGTGCGCTGCACGATAAGATACTCGGCCAGCGAAGACGGCCTGCGTCTGAAGAAGGTAGGAATAAGACAAGAGAGAAGATAAGTGGAAGCCAGTCCCACCGATACAATCCGCCGTTGACGCACAGCGTCCAGAGGTTGTGAGTATTAAGAAGTTTATCTGGAGAAGATAGAAAATATTTTGTTAATGGTGCCAGCCCAGAGATATTAAGAAGATATTCAAAATGTTGCAATAGCCATCTGCGCAGTGGTATGAAGAGAAAGAGAGAATGGAAGTAGGTCACAGCGGTGGAAGGCCATGAGCGCTGTGGTGAGGACGACAATAGCATTGCGTCTTGTCTCAAAAGGCTCGCTCCCAACCTCCTTCTTTTGCTTCTCTATCATTGTCGATGTTTCATGACTTATTGTACATCCTACCCCTTGCCGCTTGGGAACGCGACAAGCATTGTCACGAACTTTTGGCGTGTCATTGATGCTTTCGAAAACTATTGTTCTATGAATTCACTCCTCTGTTGAGCATTGGCGACAAGTGCCGATGAATTCGTGCTATGGAACCTGTTCATCAAGTGAAATGAGAATTGGGGTTTGAACATATTTCTCGCCTCAATTGCATCTTCGCCTTATGGTTCAAGAACCCTCGGTCCAGTCCTGATATCGCGTAAGTTTTCAGGAACTGTCTTTTGCCAATTTTGCCATCGAAGAGGATGCACGTCATCTTCGAGGCTGCCGTTCGTCAACACATCTGATAGCGGCCCTGTCGAGCCTATTGAGTTCTAGCGGCGGATAGCGGCCCTAGCGCCATGCTGGCTTGGCGTTTTCACTTTCCTGTTTGGGAGTATACCCTGAGGAAGGGAGGTTGGGAACATTCTCTCCAGGCCAGGCATTGCTGATATTACCCTTGCTCGTACGAGAAGACGAGCTAGTAAACTCGCTCTCGATTGTTCTAGCTACTACTATGGCTGTGCATGCTTCCTGCCGATGCGCTCATCACAACGAGATATTGACCTCGTCCCAGACAAGTGCTCTCTGTCTGTAAACAATCGGGAGAATAGAAGCTTGAGAAGCCCATAAAGACTCTTCTGCAATCATACCATTTCAGAGCTCGGCTTGTGACTGCTTGCGACTGTTTGCGACGACTTGCCAAGACAGTCGCCACACAGCCACTTGCCCCTCGAACCCAATTCCGCAGCCTTAGCCATATCTTTCAAGACTCTCCGCGTATGTTCCCTGCTTTCCAGACTCGTCTCAAGATTTACGACAGATTGTATTGATACCTCGTACCACGATCCTTTCAGTGGAGCCCGCCACACCCGTTCCTCATGTGCTAAGAAATCCAGACGATACAAATGGAGTGTCGATGGCTAAATGGTGGCTAAACGATGGTCCTTCGAATAGAGCGCTCGGTAACTTGAAGGTTTGCATTGCATTGTATGCCTCGATCTAGCTCTTCCCACTCGTTGTACCCTTCTCGCCCGGTGCGCGAAGGGTTCCGCTTTCGTTTCAGAGTAAACGCCATGGCCTTCAGGCAGCAATAGCCATGGTAGATAGTCAGGGACAAGGTATCATGACTTCAAGCAGCAAGAATCTAGACAGCAATCCTTTCATTACGAACCAGGCACCCCAGAAGGGAAAGGAAAGCTGGACCCCAAGGCAACTTTCAATATTTGGGGTGAATTGTCGCGACTGACCGATTGACGCGTGGAAAAGCTTTGTCGTCCTAGAAAACTACCATTGTCAAGGCTATCAGCCTGGGGCCATACACAGCTGAAAGCTGACTGACCTGATTGAAATACATTTTGACTTTCCACTCTCACGGTGGGCCTGTCTTTTGCACCGTGGCTTGGCAGAGGCAAACTAAAGTTCCGTCGAGATCCTGGTCAGTCGTGGGGCATACGTGGGAATGGGAAATCTGTTAAAATGATGATTTTGGCTGGCTTTACATCAACAGAAAGCGTGAAATAGGTTCAGACTCAGAGGGGCAAGGGCCTTCGAGTCAGGTTGGCCGAAGAGAACACGTGAGATAATGAGTGAAGGACGTTTTCAAGGGAGCGCCAGCACATTGAGGTGGTATCGTGCGATGTATCACTGATGTGGGCACCTTGCTTTGTACGATGACTTTTTATGGTAAGGCAACGAAATCGCCCTATATCAGTTGACAGTAAAGACGTGAATAACATGTCTATTTTGATTTACAGCGCCACCTCCCAGGATGTAACCAAACGTTGTATGTCTCTCCCAACTCCAAACTATAGGAAGACACTGCGTCGATGCCACACTAGTGCCATAGGGGTATTGTACTGAATAGCATGATCATTGGAAAAGGCCGTCAAGAATTATTAGAATAGCGCCGTTCTCCAAGCTTTGATGAAAGGCTGCCAGCAACAAAATCGTACAGAAAGGACCAAACCCTGGTCCAGACCGCACAGACTGTATGGTGTACAGTCTAAGTGGGTACAAATATGAACCGGGTTAGCCGAACCTCAGTTGAGAATTGAGCCCAAGTGCATCGACTTATTCTCTGGCTGTAAGAGCTCGGCGGCGGCCTGCTTCCTCGACGTAGACCTTGCCGATGGCGAGGTCTCAGGGACAGTAGAGGATGAGGATGTCAAATTCGTGGAGGTATGATCCAAAAATGCATGGATTGGTGCTAATGGACTATTACGTCTGGCAGGAGCGGCGAATTCATCGGTGGCCGAGACTTGATTTCGCGAGTAGTCATGTATAGCGGGCAAGAGTGGTTGACGTACACCAGATGCACCGGTGGAGAGTTGAACGAACGGAGGAGGTACCGGTTGTCTTTGGTAATCATGAGCATTACGCATTGTTGCGCCAAGCGGAGGGATCTGGTTCCAGGGAGACTCGTTCGCGAGCTGGGGTCTATACTGAGCAGAAAAGGAACTCCCTATCGGAGGCCTCGCAGTGGCCACATCGGCGAAATGATGCAGACGTTGGTTTGCAGGTGGTAGGTCGTAAGGAATTTTCAGTATCTCACTATGGCTCCAATCGGAAGGCGAGCGATCATAGGCTGTAGTGGCAGGAACAGACTCCTGGAAGCTTTGGCCCTGGAGGACTGGGCTTGGTCCCCAGCAGAGGGGCCCAGGACGCGGAAGGGACAGCGAATGGTGTTGGTGCGATTGTGGATTGGCGTGTGGGGAGTGCATCGAGAAACGAGACGAGCTGCTATCGGAAGTGAGCGAGGGCGCATCGCCCATAGAGTCAGCCATAGACACTTCGGAATGAGCTGGAGAGGTCAAGGGCGGGTCGAGTCTCTGATGGGACCTTGGCACGATGATGGGTTGAGTGGGAAGAGGTGCAGGTCGAGCGTACGATGGAGTCTCAACGGACTCATCAAAGGTTGATTCACTGTTCCCAGGCTTGCCATGCAGTTGCTCTCTTCGAACAACCATCCGTCGTCGACGGTTCATGCCACCGTTCCACCAGTTCTTGACGGAATTGTCGCTACGACCTGGAAGCCGCCGTGCGATCTCTGCCCACTTCTTCCCTATCTCGTTGACTAATCGTTCAATGATTTCGCCTTCCTCTGGCGAGATGGGGTTATGTGACAGGGAGTGTTTGAGATTTTGGTGATAGCGCTCTCGACATTGCTTCGCAGTTCTAACTTGGAGAAAACTTGATATCTTTACCCAACTATGAGCGCCTTGACTTGCGACGAGTCGTACGAGTTGTGCATCTTCGGTTTGTGACCAAGGCCCTTTGTTGTGTCTGGGCGGTCTACTCTCCTCCAGATTGGCTTGCATCTTGTTGGCTTGCTTGTTGTTGGCTTGCGCCTTGAGCATTCCTGAAAGTTCGAGGGACTGTAAGAAATGGTTCCTCAAGAGGGAATCAGGTGTGACCAACGTACAAAATTATGCTCAATAGATGATGGCTTTTTCTAGACCATACGGGTTGAGGATACCGGCATACAGTGTACTTTGATCGATTGCATGAAGATAGAGGTAGGTATGACGTTTTTCAAGGAAGAATGAAAAGGATAATAGAATTACTTTGGGGGGGAAGGAACGGTGTGAAGCTTGCTATATTTTCGTACCAGGGAATGTGAAGATGAAATCCACCTCCAAGATGTGGGTGGAAAGTATGGACAGGTGGGGCGACAGCCTGAAAAGCTTATAAGTGAGAGGCTTTTGCTTGACTTTGTCTCGTGTAGCTTTCATGAGAGTTTTTCGTATTGTATGGCGTCGTTGCCAACCGTGGCAGCTTTCATGGATGGCACCAGCAAAAGTGGAAAGAATGTTGTTGTAAGTGAGGGAAAGTAGATAAGTGTGAGTAGCTATGGACAAGATAGGGTAGGCGTGTCTGGTGATGGCTTGCGATGGTACTAATTTGGGGAATCAAACGGAAGTACTTGTACGAATGAAGAAGAGAGAAAAACGCCATCTTGGTTGAAGGGTGCTTGTTTGACTACTCTCGGCATGTACTACTAAGTAGCAGGATTATTAGCAGATATCTCGATGATCAGAGTGATCAGAATGATGCGCAACAAGGGTTCTGTCTAGCCTGGTGTGGGAAGGTGTGATACAGGCTGCGGTATTGATACAATCATACAGTGAAACAGGATTAGTACGAATAACAGCCAGATCTCCTGGGTTCTGAGGCAGAGGCGGAGGCAGGCACGGATAAGTGGATAAGGTAATAAGTGTAAAGTGTGGAGCAGGAACCGCATTGACGTCCAGTCGTAACGGGTTTTTGTGGGACCTTCTACCCATACGCATTTGCACCATTCACCGTTCACCGTTCGTAGTTCATCATACACCAAGCAATGTTCTCTATATCATCACAATCTTCAAACTACCTCATAATAGTCATCCTGCTCTCTATCAAACCTTACCTTAGAATCATCCTTTCCTCTCTCTCTCATCCTCAGCTGAACTTTGTAGTTGTGAGGTTTGCTTTCTTCAGCGTCATTTAGAATATTGATCTTCGGACCTATCGTAGGCGTTTCCATCATTACACTGAGAAGTTGGTCCAGCTGTAAGGCGCAAGCCTTAGCATGCCGGCGGCGTTTGTTGTGTAATTGCTTGAATGTGTAAATTGGTGGATTGTGTAATTGCGCGTCGACTGGTCACTGGAGCAGGGTGTCCGAATTGAGCATGTAGGCTTGACCGAGCTAAGCTGGCTAATCCAAATGCAGACGGAGATATTTAGCCAGCCAATTCGCTTGATCGTGTTTATTAGTCGGTTTAGTCTGCTACTAGGGGTCAACTCTAAGGTACCTTAGGGTAGTTTGCCTTAGTGCATGCAGATGTCATGCTCATGGTCAACGGCGGAAGCGATGCAATCTTGCATTTGTGGATTTGGTGGGTTTCGTGGGTTTGTGTACGTCGATTCGGTCTAGACCTTGGTCCATTCGCTACTTGACGCGGCCAGGAGATGTCATCCCTAGTCCATGCCCTAGCTATCCTCCCATCCTCCCATCTCCTCATCCTCCTATGCCACCTGGGCTTACTGGCTTTACTGCTACTGGCTTTATTGGCGAGCATGGCTTACTGGCGTACTGCTCTTCGGCTGTAAAAGGATGCTTATTGGCGCAGCCAGGGATATACTTCGTGAAAGTAAAGAACAGACGTTTGTTTGCTTCGTCATAACGGCTTCGTCTCAGTGCGAACCCCAAACGATTGCGCTCTTGGTCTACCTACCACTACGACAATAACAACAACGATTATGGTCAGGGCTCTGATCATAGCCGTTTGACTCTTCATGGCACAAGCTTTAAGGAATTTGAAGGAATTTGCTTTCGACTCTGAGGTGGACCCTCTTCATCCGTTCATTTGTTTGACGCTGCTATCGAAACCTTCATACACTCCGAGAGCAGTGTAAACCTTCTTGCTGTCTACGAGTAGAGCACCGACCGTATCTGGCTGGTATTTACCTGGCTCGGAGCGGATTGAACACTTCGATTTGCAGCATCCTGCACCTCTTTGCTTAAATGTCAGAGTTGTACACAATACGGGGACGTAAAACATTGCAGAGTGATCCAAGTTGTGTAGCGTAGTATAGCGTAGCATAACAGTTTCGCGATACGATCGAGGATCAGAGAAAGCGGGACCTGCGATCTCATGATACGCGCGTTGGGAGGTCGACCGAAGATGAGCGAGGTGTTGGCTTGGGAATGGGGAGGTTCTCCCCTTCTCTTTTCTTCCCTTTCCTCCCCCTGCTAAAGGTCGTGCCCCTGGAACACATGTTGTCTTGTGCTTGAGTGCATGAGGAAACATGCAAGTATATGTACATGTATTGTGACAGCTTGCCGCCACAGTCAAAGTCCCACGAACCGCGAAGTCATTATAATTCGCTCGTCAGTATGGTGGTATGAAGCCACCAACATGTGAACCAAACATGCCGCCTGCCATCGACACGCTAGGATCGGACAGCAGGGTCAGATTGCAGGGGTGTTGGATCGGTGAAAGCGGGAAAGAGCAAATCAACGGCGTCAAATAGTCTAAATCCCTTCACCCGTCCAATGCCAGTCACGGCAACACTGTGATGATGCACCCCTAGCAATCCTAGCAATCCTCCACTTCTAGCAAATCCTGGTTAGCCCCATCCCCCCCAAATCCTCAATTCAAGCTAGCCTATCAACAAAACCTCCGACTCCAAGAAAAACTCTCCCAAGACCTCTTAGTTCAATTGTTCAGCTCCAAAACGGTAAATGTGGCGCCAGTCGTTCAGAATTCTTGACACCTGATTCGTCCACGTCCAATCTCGGGCCTTTTCTTTTCCATACCACGATACCATTTCGCTTGAGCCTCCTGCATTACCATACAAGTGAAATCTAAAGCCGTTGATATCTCGATCGGCGGGGTGGAGAAGCTCGGTCCAATTCGCAGCCTAAGAGTTACAGTAGCGAGAGTGTAAAGGTAGTGCATGCTACAGCGTGGGATTTGCCCTGCTCAGCTGTTGTCGCTCCAACAGCTCAGGGGAACATGCGCCAGCACTTTTGAAACAAGATCTCGTTGTAATTTCTCCCAATGATTACGCAACGAGCAGTGTGAGGCATGCAAGCAAGATGAGTCGAGGTACCTTGCGCCAGATCAACGCGTCCGTGGACAGGCTTCTCTAAGGAAACAAGCAAGAACGATGTTCAGATGCTTTGCGAAGGAGGCTCAGTGGCTTGAGGAGATGCCCGGCTTCGCCAATGTTATCTTATTGTGGTCTTTTCCTGCAAGAAGTTGCGTCTTCTCAAAAGGCATTATTTGAACGGCAGAACAGAAACAGAAACGTGTGACGGGAGAAGGGCCAGGGGAGGGCGTCATAATACGCACCAATAATATGTTTGAACTTGTCTAATGGCAGGTCCCCATGCGATAGACCAATCAATAATGGTAATGCTTATGAACAGGTACTCTGCTCATGCTTGCCGACTACTTGACTACGAGTTTATAATTACGTGAGACACTTCCAATCGTGATTGGTACGAGTATGAAGCAAACATACGTCTCTAACTGCTCTGTTCCGTTGAAGCAATTATTACCATGAGATGATCATGATGATCTCCAAAGATGGCGAAGATCAACCCTTTCCCTTGTCTTCTCGTTTGCCAGGAAGAATTATGCGTAGAAAAACAATCTTGGGTCACTGCTCAGGATCGCTGGGATAAAGTTAAATTGCGAATGCGATCCTGCACCTCTCTCCGGCACAGATTGACTTCCGTCGAGCCGCGTAACGTCCATGTCAATCATCACCCAGGTTCAACAGCTGGTTAGTACCTAGTAGAACTACCTTACTGGTGTTGGTACGGAGTAGTACCTTAGTAGAGCCTAAGGTACTTCCTAGAGAAGTAGAGGTTGCATCCCTGTAGATCAACCCCCCAACGGCTTTTGCCTCTAAGCCCACCAAAGCTCCTAAGTGAAATGTTCTAGGCGGTACTCGCCCTTCTCATCCATCAGCCGAGTCTGTCCATGCGCAAAGGTAATGGCATACCTCGACGCAAAGCCTCTCCGTCTCGAGTTGTCCCTGTCGTAGATCATTTTGTTGAGCATTTTGATCGCAGCCGGCAGACACGACGTCTACATGACCCAACCTAACACAACTAAATCGACCTGAGCAACTTGACCTCGGTTAAAGAGCCGGCATGAAATGATCTATACGATGATTCAACACTCGTGTGTGACGTGCAGTAGCTCCTGCAAAACGGGATTCCCGACTTTCGCTTCAAGACGTTACAAAGTTAAAAATCCGATCCTGCAGGTAGACTACTCGTACTTCTGACACGGAAAGTCAATGTAAGACTTTGCAGTTGCAGTTGTAGTTGCAGCAAAAGTAACCACCCGTTCCAATATCCACATGCCTTCCGCACATCGAATCGCCTGGTCCAGACCTTGTTTGCTCCTTGTTTGCTTGTTTGAAGATTTGTCAAGATTGTCGCGTGAAACCATCATACCGTACATCCCTTATTGTTACTTTATAATCGTGGCTAATATTCTTGTCGGGTCGAACCCCTACCCAAGGGAGTGGGTGGGCTTGCAAGCGTCGCGTGAGAGAAGATGCTCGACAACCTTGAATGGCATCTCATCGTGCATACACCCGATCAAATGCCATTGGACCAGATGATCCCCCTGTCTATTTCATTTTTCTATCTCCATCATCTTCAATGAGAGCAAGGTCATTCTAAACCTATTCATTGTTTTCCATCTTCAATCAATCATTCCTACTCTAGCAAATATCTACTCACGACAGTTGAACTGAAAATACGGACGTCAATTAGATCAATTCTATAGACACAGCTGTATCAGGTCAGATGTTGCTTTTATGGTCAATCTGCTAGTGTGAAGCAGACGTACAGCGACATCATGCTCTTCTTGCCTTGTAGTCTTTCCATCCCCTTCCGTGGAACAATAACACCCGTCAAAGCGAAGAAACCCTTTCTTATTTCCTAAGTGCGATATTTCGCCTTTTCCCTCAACAGAGCGAGCACTTCGCTGCTGTCATATATCCTGAATGTATCGCTCAACCATGCCCAAATGCCTCCTCTTACTCCTTCGCTAAATGGCCTCCAATAACATTCCGTACATACATCAAAGTCGTAAAATCGTAAAACACATTTTAAAGGACCATGTCCCTACAGCCATACCTTTATAACCATATATCCCCGCCCTCGCCTGCAACCCATCGACGCCATGACTCCAGATATGCAGTCTCCAGATCCCGAACCCAGCGGCGAGTGTCAAATAAAGCACTAGTCCAGCGACTCTCGTAAAGTAGCTTGCGGAGTTCCATTAGTCTACCCTTCCCCATTCCCTGCTGGCCTTCCTGAGTGGAGTATACAAGATCGCTTCCAAGCTCCACACCTTGCTCTTCGTAGGCCTCATCGCTGTTGGCAATCAAGTCCTCTGCAGCTCGGACTCCTTCGGAGTTCTTTGGCAGTGCTCCTTTTAGAATCGAAGCAGCCATTCTCGAGCACATCTTGTACTCGTAACGCGGAAAAGTCAACAATGGCGTCCCAGACCACAGCACATCGGCCGCTGTTGTATGGGCATTGCATTCAGGCGTGTCAAGGAAGAGGTCACACACGCGGGCACGAGAGATGTGCTGATGCTTGGGTGCCACGTCCGTAAAGATGATGCGAGATGCAACCTCAACACCAACCCAGCGCAAAGCCGTCTCTCTAAGATTTTCTTCACCGAGATCAGGAAATCTGAGGAGCCATAGGACAGCTTTAGGTACGCGCGAGAGAATGCGGAGCCACGTTCTAAATGTGGTCGGCTCAATCTATAATTAGGATATTTCAGTAAAGCTCAACCTTCCAATCTCGTTCATGCGAATTACTGACCTTGTAGAGCTGATTAAAGTTTCCCAGAATGACACAGCTATCATCCAAATAAGGGAAAAGCTCTTTGCGCATTTGCCATCGCCGTTGTTGCTCTTCTGGCCAGCTGATATGCGGCTCGTGGGAGTCTGGAGCGCTTTGCCTGTGGTCACAACAAAAGAATGTATTCTTTGTGAAGATGATATTCTCCCCGTAGACCCAGTCGTCCTGGTCATTGTCATTATTGCCATCTTTGGTTTGATCTATAAGATCAACGTTCCCTCGCCATGGCCGCAGCGTCTGAGACGGGATTGCAGTCTCGTCAGCCAGTAGATAATCGCACCATTCAGCGCCGAGAGTACCGGCAAATCCCATGAACGACATCTGTATGGGAGCCGGACGAGCAGCAAATACTTCGTTTCGTGCACCACGTGTGTAGCCGTTAAGATTGACGAGGATGTGGATGCCATCAGCAACAACTCTGCTAACCAAATGATCGATAGACCACGACGAAGCGTCATGAAAGACTGGTGCCTCGCGCTCGATCTGCTGACGATGTACGGAACCATCACTGGTAGTCGTTGCGTAGCAAAAGGCTTTAACATAATTTCGGTCATGAAATCCAAAGACAGATTGCATGAGATGTGCCAGGGGGTGATTGTTGAAATCTGATGAGATATAGCCAACATTAAGATGAGGATTTGGTGGCGGTGGAGGATCAAAGACTTCAGCAGAGAGCCAAGGCGCTCGTAGAGTTGAGCACGATACTCTCAGTCCATTTCTTTGAGAGATCTTACGAATTTGTTTTGCAGACAATGGACACGTGAAGGTATGAAAAGGTAGTACAGTTGGTGCGCTAGGGACCGCGAGAGCTGCCGGAAGCTGCGGCCGAGACCGAAGACTTGCTGGTATCGGTCTCTTGTCGACGTACTGATACCGGTAAAGGATCTGTGACAAGTTCTTCGTAGCTCGCTCGACAAGCCGCACCACCTTGGCCCCTTCCCATTGTTTTTCAGCCCACTCATTTAAAGTATTTCGCAACAGTATCTGAATGTTCTTGTTGCCACCGAGGAGAGAGCTTGCTACACCCAGCTGCTGAAGCATCTGTCCAATACCAACGCTGTGAAGCACACCTTGGCCCCAGCTTTCTCCGTCCCGGAGCTGCTTCTCAACTATGGTCACAACTCGTGCAATCCAACCGTGGCTTTCAATGAGAGACTTCTTGGAGTCGTATAGATCACCATTTTCATCCACATGCCATCGGTCTCGGTTGTTCCCAAGCTGATTGATTCCACCACGGCCACTCCATTTGCAGACTGAATTCAAGGCATTTGCAAGGCCGCAGACGGCCTCCGCAAAGTCAGGATTCGACTGAACAGCTCTTTTGTAATAGGTAATTGCGTCGCTGACTTTGCCCTGGTCTTTGACAGCGTTTGCGAGATTGGCGAGAGCTATGTCAAAGCCGCCGTCACAGTCAACAGCCTTTTCATACATTTTTATCGCGGCGTTCAGTTGGCCAATGTCCTTGAAAAGACTCCCAAGGTTCGTGTACAAGTGGGCATGGCGGGTATCAAGTTTCAAGCCATAGTCATAGTATGCGAGTGCCAAGGCAGTTCCGCTACCAGGGACAACCCCGGGGATATTCGATGTCTGCGGGTTGTTGACCTTATTATTTGACTTTGCTCGCGCTGATTGCTGTACACTCGCTAAAAGGATCCCAACATTGTTTGCAGTGGAAGGGCTTGGCTGAAGAGAAAGAGAGAGGTAATAAAGCGCGAGGATTTCCTGGACTCCGGACGTTGCCCTTGGTGCAGTAGCTGCAGCTCCACTAGAGGACATGCCATCCTGGTAGATTTTGGCAAGGGACAGAAGCGAGTTGCTGATGATGGAGACCGCAGCCTTTTGCCCAAAGCCGTCAGGTACCATGTCCAAGCCTGGGAGTCTGCCTTGTGGCGGAAACACAAGACGCGAAGTTTCCAGTGCCATATTGGGTGGAAGTAGTATCGGTTCGTCCGCAAGAAATTGTGGATGAGTGTTTGCGGGTCCCATGGGTGGATGTTCCGAGAAGACTGCTAAGATTCTCTTGATCAATCCTTGAATGCCAAGATGACGCCTTCCAGCACCTATCAGTATGGCGTCTTCAAAAGCTTGAGCAGCGCCAGTATTATCTCCCAGCTGGTAAAGCATGTTACCTTTGCCGTGAACGAGCGCGAGCATTCGTCCGTTGTCTGATGGTGATATGGCGTAGCCACTAGTTCTGAACCCGCCAGTAGCTACTTGATCCGTGTCAGCGGACAAGTATGTGCTGTGGTGACCAAACCCATAATCCCCAGCACCCTCATGCTTCTGCTCGCGAAGGATTGCACCAGGATCAAGACGAAGGGCATGCTCAACATATTCAATGACCTTTACTGCTTCTCTTCCACGATGTCCTTCGTGTAATAAACCGACCAAGTGCTCGATAGCTTCAAAATAACTTGGTCGAAGCTTGACAGAGCGAAGCCAGTACTGCTCAGCGTCTTCCCTTCGATTCAGAGCAAGTAACGTAGCAGCCAAGTTGGACATGGCTTCGACATTGTCAGGATCTTGGTGTAAGATTTTCCAATACCATTTCATAGCTTTGTTGTAGTCGCTTAAGCCGTACGCTAAGCAGCCAGTCAACAGCATTCCGTCGGTCCACTTGAATCCGCTCTCCTGACAAAGCTTGCCCAGCATCTCCATGGCGTAAGCCGCTGCAGCCGATGGGGAGTTGGTATGCCGATCTACAGCAAGTTGAGGCGGCACATAGCTTGGCTGTTGGGTAAGTTGATGGGAGGACCCGATGCTGTCGTCTCGAGACTGCCATCTCTGTCGAGTCTGACCGGTTGAGAGCGAAGACGAGTGGGTACGTAGAGAGCGGGCTTCTGTTGTGCGGACTTCTGGGAAATCCTTAGTATGGTGATTACGGTGCCGAGACCTGTTGTCCGTATCACAGCCGTGGTCGTCTGCAGGAGTACGGGTTGGAGACTTGATGCTGTGATGCAACCTGTTCGCTCGGCTCTGGTGGCTCGACCAAGACGGATAAGGTCGACGCGGAGGTTGAAGATAGAGACCTGATGGGTAATGCGAGCCGTTTGGCGAGTGCCGGCGAGCTTCCTCGATCGAGGCCAGCAAAGTGCTGTAGATTCGATGTGCCCACACAAGAACCTTTTCTTTGAATTCAGAATTATCTATTGAATGGTCGGGAATCTGTAAAGAATACGCAGCGCCTCGCTCGCTGTAAATATCATTGAGAGTTTGCACGCTTTGTTCCTTCCATATGGACGGTTTATTTCGATGCTCGAGAGGCGCATCAAGCTGTTTTTGCGCTGTTCCTTGAGATTGATTGTAGAACAGCGAATTTCTCATGCTGGAGAGATCAAGACCGGACATTGGTGAACCAAGATCCTCTGTTTCACGTTCGCAAACAGGGCCAGGAGGAATTGAATGATCAGTCCCACGAGCGTATTGCGAATCGCTATGAGCTTGTAGCCATTGGCCATAGTTATCGACCGCAGGCTGCAATTGAGCGCTGAGATCTGTGGCATGTGTCGTGGCACGGATTTGAAATCTTGGATCAAGCAAAGGCGCAGGACGATATGGCTCAAAGGCCCCATCGGGCCAATAGGGCCCATATGGGCCAGGCGTATGAATCGAAGTGGGCCCCAGACATGGCGGCCACATCGGCTGCAGCACAGTTGGGACATTATGACTTCCCCCTGGATTATAGTGATGATGGTGTAAGGAAGATTGATTCAATACAGAATCCAACCCAAGGGGTAGTGCGCCACCAGTCCTCCAACCAAAGGCTTGGTTTTTGTCGTCGGTCGAGTCTACATGATGGAAGTTGCCTTCGCGAGACCCATTGTTATTCTGCCGGGAGAGGCGTGACAGTGGTGGAACTTGAGTGTTGAGAAACTGAGCCTCGTGTGCTGGTAATTGTTCATCAAATTCATTACCAAGTGTACTTACGTATGCAGTTTTTCTATTGTCATTCGATGTAAGCATGACAACATGCTTCATAGCATGCGGTCTTTTCGTCCATTCCACAGGACTCCCATCATATCCTGCAGCTAGGGTTCCGTTCGGGGTTTTCCGCCGAAGCATATGCTCTGACGCTTCCGGGGCGGATGTATACGATGCATGAGGTGCCAATTGCTGAGGCAGCGGTACTGTGCTCCGTACTGGGCGAGCATATTGCTGCAATCTCTCTGATCTTTGTCTGAAGCTAGCGTTCTGGGCAGTGTTTCGTTGGCTGGCTTGCGACGAATTCGCAGGGAAGGCTGAGGATGGGTCCCTGGTCGCTCGATAGTTCGAAGAATATGGGGATTGTGGTGAGTGTGGGAGGTGTTGTTGATGATGGGAAACCCTAGAGAACATGATGGTATCGTGTTCAACGCTCTAGCCGAGGGTTTCGAAGCGAATTGCCCGACGCCCGCTAGAACATGATGTAGAGTTATGTATCCAAGACCTTAACAAGGCGCTCAAAAGCTCAAAGAACTAGGCACAGTCGTGTGCCAATGCCTTTGCGACTTCTTGTCCAGCATCTCGCACATGTCATTCTCCCGACCGCTCAGAATTCTGCTGAATCTGGTCGATAGTGGGGAGGGTGGTCCAACGTGCGGCGATTGGGTATGACAATAGCAATGCGACTGGCAATTGGAGTGAGGCTGAGCTGGTCGAGGAGAGAGGTGACAGAGGGTTTCGACGATGTCGTATATACAGTAGGAGGAAGGCACAGAGTAGGGAGAGATTGGTATTCGTGGGAGATCCAAGGAATTGCGAGCAGAGAGCCAGAGAGCCAGAGAGCCAGAGAACTTTCGAAAACGTCAATGTCTTGGCGGGAGGCTTAGCTTTTTTACTTTATCGCCTCGCGACTTTCTGTGGCTACCCTTAGCGCACCAAAGTACCCAAACAGCTGGCTTTTGGGCATGGGCATGGACGGGCATGGGAAGTGAGCACCCTAAAATCTCTTCACGGCGGTGTAGCAATCAAGACAAATTACCATACTGCTTGGATTCCATACCACCGTTCCATTCCAATTCCATTGACAGCAGACTATGGCCGAGAGGGACATACGAATTCGTGACTCTTCTTCGAATAGTAATACTCTGCTCCGTACGGACATGGGCTGATCTTTAGCTCAAGCAGATCAACGCAAGGTGTCCAAGTAGACGCCGAAGCGGCACTTTACAGGCCACTCAGGCGGCCACTGATCACCAATCCTGCCAATCCCGCGAATCACATCTCTTCGACCGTTGCGCCTTTTAATAAACTAATGTACGCCTTCCACACTGTGACACGCTGTGGAATGACTTTTTGGTTCTTTTTTCCACACTGTGATGCCCCCTTTGGCCAATGAATTGGCCTTCATACGTTGCCTCTCCTTCGTCACTCCGCACACCTCCGTTTGACCCTGTCTCGAAGCGCTGATCTTTGCCATAATATGTCAGCGCGGGATCTCTGCTGATTCAGACGGCCACAGAGCTGCATACAGTAGCTTACACACTTAAGCTACGAGCAATTGAAAGGGTTGAAGTATATATAACATTTCACATGAAGACGTCAAGGCTCCCGTCACTAAGGAAACATCATTTGCGTCGACTTCTGTCCTGGTCAGGGTGATTTCTTTTCAAATCTCTTCGATTTAGTGGCATGAGGCCTTTTCTATGGAGTTGAGCACAGCATACAGATACAGCTGCGGTAGTTCCCATCCTCCAGCTTTGATCTCGCCCCAAGCGCTAAGAAGCATACGGAGACGTCAAATCTTTGAGACTCAGCTTGTACCTGAAACAGCGAGCCTAGGGGAAGTAGGTTAGCAAATTGCTAGCAGCATTGAAACGCAGCAATCTTACTTCATCAAGTGGTCCATAAAGCTTTGTAACGAGACATCATCAGTGAAAATAGTCTGTGCGGATTGGGCACCTCCATATGCACTAGTCGTGTGTGTCGTCGAGGGGTTCAGTTTTGAAAGAAGAAAACGAGCCTGAGAGCCACCGGCATCACAGATGATGAATCGAGGGAGTGGAAAACGATCTTGCACCAATTCCTGCGAGGGCATCAGTTCCATCTACTGCCAGATATCAAAAATCCCTTCATGAAATACATAATTGACTCACCCTTGCATCCTCCTTTGGCTGTTCGAGTATACTTTTGAAGTTTTCATAACCTTCTTGATCCTGATATCCAGCTTTCCTCCATTCCGCCATTGTTTCACCATGGAAAATAAGTATCTGGAAAAAGGTGTCCAGAAGAAGGATGTGAGTCGGCTGAATCGAGGCGGAGTCCAGAAGGACAGGCATACTGCCCTCTTGGTCGAAGGTGTACGAATCTAATGTTGGCTGGATCATGACTAGAGAGTCTCCCACGTACTCATGGTTTAGTACATGTCGATAAAAGGCTGTCTCATCGGGAGAGCTATTGAAGACCTGAAGGAAATGGCTGCGCCGAAGATGAAACATGAATTGTGGATAAAGTGTGAAGTTCTTCTCCAATCGGAATGAGGAAGGATCATCTTTCCTATATTCCGCAAACCTGGAACACAGTCGAATGAGCATTCTGTCGACCCACCGAAGAACGTCTGGTCCGTCGTCAACTTCTGCTTTGAAAACGGCAATGCGAGACATAAGAACCGCTGCAGCTTCTTGATCAAAAGACTGTGCTATGGCTGGGTCACCAGCCGGTCCACTGAGATTTCTTGCTACGGTGGTGACTCGGAGGTGAAATTGGCCTGAAGAGTGCTGGTAGTAGGTCAGAAACTGCATCATGCCCTTCTGGGGACCCTGCTGATGTTGCGTTGGGCCACCCTGATTTGCAATTTCAAAGTAAAGCCCATAGCTTGCAGTTGGATCAATACCGCACATCTTCCAGGAACAAGTGTTGCCGATACCGCATTCAGTCTCACCCACCGAACTGGACTTCTTATTGAGAGATACTGCGTGACCTATTAGTCCAGTCACCTTCAATTCCTTCGTAGTCAGAACTTCCAGGGAGGCATTGAAGCCCATAAGCAAGTTGTCCGAGGCATCCTTATCGAACACTCGAACAAACGATTGCTTGAATTGTGAAGACGTAAAGCTATCCGTAAGGATCATGTGGCCTCCAGTAGAATTTGAAAGCCCCTTCATCTCAAGAAGACCGACTTGGTCAAGGCAACCCGCAAAGATGTCGACAATGTGACCGTTGTGGGATACACGCTTCGCCAGATTGTCGTAGAACTAGATCATTTAGCGCGTAACCCATTTTGCCATCATTCAAGGGCTTGTAGCTTACCTTAAGTGCTTTCTTATAGTATTTGATGTTGTCCTTGTCAATGTCATGATGCGACCGTATCGGCTCTCGTAGCTCTGGACCAACGACGAGACCAGGTCCCTCTGTTCCAGGCCCTCCAGCAAACAACATTATCCTGCCGCCGGCGTTTTGGAATGAGGTCTCGAGTAAACCCACGGCCACGCTCAAGGCTACCCCAGTGCACCTTAAAGACCGCTTATCATTCTGTACGGGCCAGGGATCCTTCTGAAGCTGCTCCAAAGCGTTCGTAAGTTGGAACTCGCACTGTTGGACAGGAAGCAGAAATCTCGCCGCTGGACCCATGACAGGAGCTGGTCGGCCAGCTTGTGGGGGCACATTGGTCCGCATGCCTGACGTCGACAGACCAAGCATTTCTTGCACTTGCTTTGCGTTGTAGTCCTTGCTACCCCGGAACACGTAGGACTTCGCACACTCTGTGTAGCCAAGCTCATGTACTTGCGCCTAGGTCTAGATCAGTATACCGTCATTCAATGCAATCTCGAAGCCTGTCACCATAGTCCCAAATGTTATTAATCCGACAAGAGCATTCTGCGGCAGAAGGCTGAGGCTCATCACCAATGAATCCTTCAGAGCCTTCAAGCTGTCCTCTTCCTGACAAGTGTCTACGACGTAGACGAATATTGGGGGCGCTGGTGCAGGTCTTGCCAGTCTGTACTCGATCGTAGTACTTGAGGGGTGTAGCTCGGGTGGAATGTTATCTTGCGTAATATCTTTGTAGTGAGCTGGCAGCCCGTTTCGAGATAGACAAAATGGGCATATCCACAATCGAGCTCTTGTGTCCACAGTCCTATAGTCTTTAGCTATGCATTTTTCACTTGTCGTTGTCGATTTCCTACGCGAAAGGGTTGAGTACAGCTCGACACGGGGCCTTGCAAGTGACCGGCTCATATTGCAGTAAGGGCGTGTCCGGCTTCTCCTTCAATGGCGTGTAAAGAGCCCCAATGGGGACCACGAGACGGGAAGCTTCCTATGAAGAAATTAGAAAGCTTCATTAGAAGATTGAGTCATTGCGCCTACCATCCGAGAGCTTGGGAACGTATTCCAGCTGAGTCTGATACCATCACGGTCCTCGACCTCGCTCCATTGATCTTTGAGAGTATTGTAGTCCATCTTTCCCTAGTACCTAGGTCCGTTCAAGGTAATTAAAGAGAAGATGGCTACCGTGACATAGTAGAGTGGACTCAAAGTAGCAAAATGTCTACCTAATTAGACGTAAGTGTGTACCTACGTTGTAGGAAGGAGCAGCTAGAAGTCACTGTGAACGATTATTTGGATATATCGAGTGCCCTAGACTGCAAGCGGCTTAGTTCTAGTCGGAACATGGAGCTTCTCAGAAATTCGATCTCCCCGTTCTCTCTTTTCTTCTTCATCTACATTATGCGCCAGTAATACACATTACTGATGACGATCCTGGGTCTCATTTCCTCGGTCGTTTTCGCGCTGAGCGCAGATCAATTCTATACCCATGGCTGGGCGCCCGTGTTTGAAGAGTCTTATTGACGATTGTGAAATACTAGGGAATCAGCAGAGGTAATATTTTCTTGCAACTTAAGACGATGTATATTAAAGCAGCTTTGTGTCCTATGCCCATTTCTACCTACATCAGTCAGATGCGAGCCAGGACTATGTAGGATGACTGCAGACCACTGACATCGTCGCAAAGCGACCGATAATCAACGAATCACAGCGAGATTTTATCACCATGACTACAGATGGTCCATTCTTTTTCGTGGGGGTGTTGCCAAAGACGCTGTGAGGGTTCTCACCAAGAGAATTTTATCCCATGTTATTGAGGGTCTACAGTATGATTATAGGTAGTAAATCACACAAAGCAAGCCGCGTCCCTCATCGAGGAAACCATGGAGACAATCGTGGCTTATGCACATGCGAAAACAATGGCCAAAGCATCAGACCGATGGAACTATCTCATCAAACAACGAGGAACCTCTCCGTGATTTCTCGCGCCTTCCTCATATTGCCACTAGCTGCCCAGAAACCTTGCAGGGCAAAGGCTGCTTCCGGCGCAAAATCCTCCCCTCGCAGATTTGTCTTCTCAGTCTGCACAGCTGGGCTCAGATTCAAACACCTCTCATAATATGGTATCGCGAGATGCGTTAGACCTAAAAGATGGTAGGCATGTCCGACATTGAACTCAGCTTCCTGTTTCTCCGAAGAGCTATTCGAATGTTGTCGGCTGTCATAATACTCCAGGAGGAAAGCAAATCCTTGCATCAAGGTATGGTGTCGATTATCTGCCTGTCGCTTCAAAGCATGATGTAGATACGCCAAAGCCAAAGAAAGTTTGATGGTACAATTCGTTGGATCGAGGGAAAGAGCACGCAGAAAATAGTCTTAGGGGGTACGACCAATTAGCTAGATTTCATCTGTACAAGAAGCCTTGATTTGACTTACTGACTGCATAGGAATAACTTTTACCGGCGTAGAGTATATGCCCGTAGAGCATGAGTAGCGCAACATCCATACCCTCTGGTCGTAACTGGTTTCCAAGACTGTCCTTGGTGGTGTACGAGGCTTTCTCTTGCCAAAGTGTTCTACGACGCCCCTCGCCAATCAACGAGAAGTCAACTGCCTTGATCTGGCGCAGTACGTATTTTTGCGAAGGGCCACAGTTGTACCAAGAATTCTCCGAGTCACATAGTCTATTGAGCGCAGAAAATAAGCGATAAGTATCGGTGATGAATTGATATTCCTTCATGAACCATCGTGAAATATTGCACAATGTTTCATCGTCGTTCCCAATCAAAGCGCAGGCTAAGCACACATTAGCGATCAGAGTGCAAACCGTTTGGCGGGTAAAGGGACTCACAGAACCAACAGACGTGGATGAGGAAGAGTGATTCAATGGAATGATAGAAGACATTGGCGTGGAAAGCCGACGCGATGACTTCATAGGACAGCTTGATATTCCCACCTTGTGCAATATTCAATGCGTACTCGAGGAATACATCCAGCCAAATATCGAATGTAAAACCACAATATTCGTTCGGAACAACAATCATCTGACCATCAGGCGCTTCTGGAGCTACGAGTCAGTACCTTTGAAGATGTCTGACATGAAGGAGTATATATCACCGTAAATGCACTTTGACCGAATAATCAAACGGTCTACCTCATGTTTTGGTTTCATTGCCAGAAGGCGAGCCTCTTTCGAGTAACCGTAGAACCTGTGAAATTTATCGAAGGGATAAAAAACCTTGTTGTCTCTAAAAATTTCATTCAACGACTTTAAGGTTGCCATGTACTGAGCCTTAGAATCCTCGTTGCCCATTCTAGCCTGCTCCATAAGGTCATGCCTGCGTTGGAAAAGTGCTTGAATGTCCTCCTTTTGTGCTCGTTCCTTTTGCTTCCGGGCAGAATGGCGGTCCGATTCAGGGACCAGCGAATTGTCGCTCCATGACAAGACGGTGTTCTTCTTGGAATACTTTGCTTCCTTGGCTCCTATTGGTCTCCTGGCTTTGTGTTGATTTACGGTCGTCGATTTTTCGAATGTAGATACGCCTGGCGGCTGCATGACATGTGCGCCACCCATACGAGCCAACTGCATACTTGCTTCTAGGTTTTCATGATCCATTTCAACTATTGTATTGTAACATTCTTCTGCTTCTGCCTTCCGACCAACTGCTCTGTAGCAATGGGCAATTTCCAAAAAATACGAAACATCTTCGTAACCGCTCACATATTGCAATGGCTCATAATACTGGAGGGCCTCGTTGTAGTGTTTCTTCACCCTGAGAGCGTTCCCGGCTTCGCGAAAGAGGTCGGCATAATCGAAGAGGTTTGCCCCTGCCTGGTGATTCTCCGGATCTAGGCATTTGAAATGGTTCTATAAAGGTATCAGTATGACGCAACTTTCTAACATCGAACCTGTACTTGCTATTGCTTCCTGAAACTGATCATTGTCTTGTTTTAATCGAAAAATGCCCAATTTGACACGCAGCTCCAGGGGTAGGCCTTCACCATAGGATGCTGCACTGTACTCATTGGAATCATAATCCACGACTTTAGCACGACGGGGCTGGTCGTCAATATCCCATTCCCGGTCATCCTGCTTATGATCGTCCCAATATTGATCCTTTCTACGACCAAGCAGCCAGCGTGCTAGTGATTTGAGCTCGGATAGACCTTCGTCATAGCGCTTCTGGAAATCATATAGTTCAGTAACGATATTGACATCTGACCAAGTGAAACTTGTAGCCTTTTCAGGTTCGCATGACTGGTAGTGGTTTATACTCTCTTTGTAATAGCACAATGCACGATCCGGTTTTCCAAGTTCAATATAGCTTTTAGCGAGATGACGCAGGACAGTCGTATCATGTGGGAGCTGTTTAAGCAGATGTTCATACTCTTTCGCAGCTTTCCCCTTATGACCCAACTCATGGTTGAGAGCAGCTCTTTGGTAACGTGCTTCCACGTCACTGCTGTCGAGGTTAATTATCCGGCTATAGCAATAAATTGCCTGCTGAAGTGTAGAATCTTGGTTTTCGCTATCACGTTCAAGAATCATGCGTGCAACCCTCGACCACATCTCAGGATCTCGGGGTTGTGTGTGTGCACCATTCCATGCAGCGCTGATAGCCTTGTCCATGTCTCCTCGAGCTGCATGAATCTCTGAAAGTAGATGATAGGCAGAAAACATCTCTGGATTGATCTGCAGTGCCTGTAGGATGAGGTCTTCGGCTTCCTCATAGTCATGGTCAATGAAAGCCATGGTTGCTTGTGCATGCAATTGTTTGAACTCTAAAGTCGGTTCAATGGGTTTCCGTATACCTCTTTTCCCGCCCCTTCCACCTCTTCCAAGCCCGCGAGGACGGCCTCTGTTTCCCCTCTGCCTTGAGGTTCGTTTTTCGAACGCATAGCTGGATCCTTGGTCAAGTAAACCAGGTGCCGACTCTGTAAAGTCGTCTTCACTGTCCCCATCCGATAAATTGTCGTCTTCTCTACGGTCGAGTCAGAACCCGGACTACGTGAATAGAACGGCACAGTAGACTTACGCCGTCTCGACATCGGAAATCTCGTAGTCGGGATCTATCGTTGCGTCTCTATAGAGTTCATCATCATGTTCATCAACGGTCTTGTATGGATGTGCCGGCCAATCGTCTTGGTCGTTGCGGTTCCAGGCACTTGAAGGTAGTGCTGGGGGTACATAACCGTAATCCTCTCCACCCCATGGACCTTTAGTAGCATTGGGAGCATATTCTTCGGGATCTGGATATTCGTGGGTTGTCGAAAAGCCATAAAAGGCATCACCAGATCGTTCCGTCATTGAGGACCACACGAAAGAAGAACGACCAGAACACTATCGAAACTTGAAGCGGGGAACGAATTCCTTACAAGAGTATTTTCAACACGGTAGCAATGTTGTCACACTCAAATACAGGGGTGTTTCATTTCTATTCATCATGCTAAGAATATTGCCCCGCTGGAAGGAGAGATGTCGTCTCTTCGACAGGATGAGATTTACCAAGCATCACTTACTGTTGTGTTGCTGAAGCCCAAAGATGACTTCCCCAACTCTTTTCTCTGTTTAGAGTATATAGCTTCGCTACCTGTGTCTTGATCAACCAACGTGCTTCATCTTTAAGATCTTAAAGCATCTCTCCAGACAAGGATGCGGACAGTAGATGGCGTCAATGTCTTCCAGACTGCTGTGTGCAAAATGCAATCCGAGGATCGTACAAGTTTCCGAGCGAGCCGAGGTACCTTAGTTCTATTTTTAGGCAGGCCAGATGCCTAACTACGAAGGGCTTAGATCTCCCAAGCCTAATCGACTTTACGGAATCTCTGTGTACGGTACCCTTGCCTCGCCTTGCCTATCTTACGTTCTCCGTCCATCACTCTTCCATTGCTGACGCCTTGCCCCAGTGAAACAAGCTTACTACTGCTTGTACCGCACGCTCGTGACTTCACTCGGAGCCCATATGTTTTGACTCAAGAATCCAACGCGAGCGTTGAAAACAGTATTGTTCAGAAGATTTTCCCTCCTCCACTGTCGCGGGACTCGAAGTATCCTCAGCCTCATTTTCAATCATCGAGATTTTCCCTACCTTTCAACTGCGTGGATTATCAAGGCTATTGTGTCACTGGACTGGCACCGGAGATAGTGACCACCACTAGCAAATCCACTGAGTCCATAAAAAGTTGAAAGTCAGCACTCCATCTAGATGAAACTTCGACGCTGCGTCGTCACAATAACAATCTGGATTGTTCGGGCTTGAGTCCCGTGTACTGAACACCTCTTCACAATCTACGAAGCTCCTTTGAAGCCAGCAGGAACTGCAGGAGCGCTTCCCGTCTATCTCATCACATCAACAATCTCATAGCTAATACCTCGTGGACTCGACTCATACTTGCTGGTAGCACTAGCTACTTTCATAGAATTCTTCAAGTTCTCAAGATGTCAGGTAACCATATTATCGGAAATCGAAACAGCACGCCTGAAGCGTCAAGCTCATCACTTCGACCGCCAACCTCTCGTAACGTTGGAGGTGGCCATCACCTCCGCGCCTCCGCCGACATGGCAGCGTTCTCCTCCAACTCTACCAGACAGAATAACATACGCCCAGCTTCTGAAATGATATATAATCAGTCCCAACAATATGACGCAGCAGACAAGGCAGCCGAGCAATATTTAGCAGAGATTGATCAATGTGAGACCACATTGGAGGAGATGGCAGGAGCTACAACGGATCAAGATTTCAAAGACGAGCTCACTGCCATCGAGCAGTGGTTTAGGGTCTTGAGTGAGGCGGAAAGGACTGCGTCTCTCTATTCACTTTTGCAGCAGGCCACCAAGGTACAAATACTCTTCTTCATCCAAACCTTGGAAGAGATGCTTCGAAAACACCCCATGCCGGGTATCTTATCACCTTCAAAAGTAGGAGACCAAGGCAAGCCATCGTCCATGATCCCAGTCGGATTTTCTATCTAACAATCGTCCAGATGGCTTGTCAAACCGCATGAGCGATACAATGAATAAGGAGAACTCTCGGCATTCCCTCGGCCGACCATTGCCATCTCCTGGTAATAAGCGAAATTCAGGGCTGGACCCATCGACAATTACTGCAATGTTTCCCGACGCGGCTGCGGCTATTGCAAAGAAAAAAGCAGAGTATACCCAACATACAGGCAATGCGCCAGCCTCCAACCGAAATAGCGCTGCTTTTGGTGAAAGATCCTCTCTGATAGCCCCATCGATCTCTGAGCCCATAGACAGTACCAAAGATAACAATGTTCAACCCTCTCCGACACCATGGGGACAGAGGCCTACTGAGAACCGCCCCAAGTCGTCCTCAGGTCAACAGCCAATGGGCCAGTTCAGTCAGCCGCCTGTATCTGCTGGCCTTCGCTCACCAAGGCCTCTCCAACTCTCTGGGCACAGCAACTTGCAAAGCACGAGCATCAACGTGCCTGACAGCAGTGGAGACCTACCACTGCTCTCTCCTTACAATTTGAACAATGCTAGCTGGGCGTCTATGACGAATACTCCCATGGCACCCAATTTCAGCACACAACAAGGGCCTACCCAGGCAGATATGGTGGCCAATGCGACAGCTATGAAACTTGCAGCTTTGTCGACGGTCAACAACCGCATCGCCTTGGATGATGTTAAGAAGTACCGTCGGGCGAGGTCAAACGACGGCGATAGCAATGCAAGTCAAATGCCTTTGTCTCCTGCCTTACCTCACAACGTCCTTGTCGTGAGCGAAAGTGGTCAAGTATTATCACAACCACTGAGTGCACAGCAACTAGTTGCAATACAAGCTCAACAGCAAGCAGCTTTCGCGGCACAACGTTCCAGACCCGATTCTCCAGGTATAGCTATGCACGGTGGTAATTTTGGCAATATGGCTTTTGCATCCCCTCAAAACAATGGTTATTTAGCTGCTTATGACGCTTCGGGAGGACTGAGTGGCGGCATAGGTGCTCTAAACTTAGGCCAGTATGGGACGGGACACGGTGGGAGTCACGAAGGCTATCTCTCTGACCATTCGGAAATGCGAGGGAGATCACCTAGAGGTCGAAGAGGAAGCTCGAAACCACCAGAAGATCCCACTGATCCCTCTTTGCTTCAAGATATCCCTAGCTGGCTGAGGAGCTTGAGGCTTCATAAGTACACTGACAATCTGAAAGACTACAAATGGACCGATCTTGTGGAACTAGATGACAAAGGCTTGGAGGATCGTGGTGTCAATGCTCTAGGTGCGAGGAGAAAGATGCTGAAGGTCATTTTCTAGCTGTTTTGGTTCTTGAAGATATTTGCTAATTTGGGTTAGGTTTTCGAACAAGTCAAGGAGGCAAAAGAGCAGGGGAAATTGCACTCGTGATTGTGGGCTCTGGAAGTATGGGCAAGGTATCAGGCTTTGGGGTCATTTACCACTGGAATCGACACCATACTCTCATCTTTTCACTGATATCAATTCGCTGAAAGTGAGCATGCTTTAGCCTTATTAGTTGCTAACAAATTGTCAATGCGGTATCTCTAGCAGTTACATAATAAATCAACGTGCAATATAGGAAGTAACAAACCGCCATTGCCCTCAAAGTCGGAATTGTGTTGCATGTGTGTAGCCTATGAATTAGCTCTATCAATGATTCGCGGGCGCAGAACCGATGCGTATAGGAAGGCCCGCGATCCACAGCGCGACTGAAACAGACTCAGCGACTCATGCTGTGCATCCACAATCGCCCGGTAATTATCGCTACACCTTCCTCCCTTAGGTGAAATCTTCGGTTGCTCCTGGCAACGCCAAAAACAACAACAAGCTACTTGCACTATCGCAAATCCTTGCTCATTTGGCTCTCAGAACTATTTACGGGCGAGATGAAGCACTGATGAAGTCTTGAAAATGCTAAAATCCCCGGAAGCAACCCCGTGTCCCGTCGTTAGACAGTCTACACCACTTGCAACCGCTGTATACGAATCCACAGAGGAGCTGAATTTCACAATTGAGATACAAGCTGCTTTGAAGAGAAGGAGAAAACTAGTTCGGCCGCAGGCGCAGCCAGACCAGACTACCACGCAGCGCACAGCTGCTAGAAAAGGTGGGGGCGTTGTGACGGTGGAAATACCGTACCGTCATGAACGACCTGAAAGAATTAATATGGCGGGCAGTCGTAGGGAAACAACGCAAAGGGCACTTTTACCTTCGGATCAACAAGGCACGTTCAATGATGCCGCAAAGTTCAAGTCTCAACACGAGGATGCCGAACAGCTAGACACAATACATATGCGCAAGAAGCCCCGAAGGCGGACTATATATGTCCCTTCCGACAATACGAGCATCCTTACAATACATCCGGGTCTAAACCCCGAAGCAATAGGCAAAAGCGACTATTCATTGGCTGCGATTACTCAAGCGGAAGCTGGTAGATGTAATCTTGCGCTATGTGGAGATGGGCAAGGGCAACGAGTGGATAAAAAACCACTCGCCGATGCACCAAAGCGTTTTCCGTTACAGCCGACACTAAAGACTTTGCAAGAGGTGGAGAATCAGCGCGATATAATTGGAAATGGTTCTGGAAAGGAAAACATACCTCCTGGTATAGTGGCACCAATGAAAGAGAACAATCACAAGATCAGAGGGTCGCGAGCAAGGAAATTTTCGATATTCGGAGCCGTGCCAGAGTGTGAAGCCTTTAAGCCAGATGAGCTGCCTGTGCCATCTCCTGGTCAGCGATCGAAATTTAGACTACATCCTGTTGTCGGAGAACCGAAAACAAAGCGCACGACGACGAGAGACCCACGAGAGTCCATGATGAATAGGAGAAACAGCCTCTACTACGGTTCCTGGAAAGCTTCGGCCGGAATATGCCATGACGAATCCGTCACAAGACTGCCATCAAAGCTGATGGCTCCATATATCAGCGACAAGGTCACCATGAAGGGAAAGTACTCGATATTACATGAGGACATCGATACACCAGAGATGTTCGAAAATGCATGGTTAAATGACCAGGAATGTGCTATTCAACAGCTTCTCAATGGACTTTTTGGCACGGTATCCGCTAGTAGAGCGAGCGAAATGGTCAGTGATGAGATCAAAAGAAGAGATTTGCTGCACCTTTATCAGGGGCCAGCATGCTCACTCCAATACAAAAGGGTTCAAGCATCTCTATTCTATGGGGCCTTGAGTGCACCTAGAAATTCCATTGCAGACACTTCGGGACTGCGATGTGATATTGGGCTTCGACAGCAATTTCTTTCGATGTGGACGGAAACATATGATACTGAGACCTTGAGCGCGGCTGCACAAGTAGTGATCGGCCGTGAAATCCCAAAGACGCCCTCACGTTCTCTGGATGACCATGAAATTTTGCAGGCGAAGAAAAGTCGGAGAAAAGATCTCGAACAGTTCCTTATCTCATGCCTTCTTGATAATGAAGACGCGGCCGAATCGGAACGATCATCACCACGTTGGTGTTGGCGACGTACCGTGCTTCGAAGTCTGATGATAGTCTTACTCCTAGACAAAGCCAAGGAGACAAAATTACTGCCAGGCAATATCTTTCGGACATCATCAAAGCTCAAGTCCTCGCGAGGCATACTTACAGAGCTCTCTGCGCTCTTGATACCTTCCGTTGGGGATGTCTACCGCCCACTATCACATCTGGACTACCACCTTCATCATACTCAATTCCCACTGTCAGAGTATCAGTACAACGTCACAAATCTGGCTACAGATCTCCGCGACGGTGTAAAATTGACGCGTCTGCTAGAGCTTCTTCTCTGCCCCCCTCAGTCGCTGGGTTGTGTAGATGAAAATGTTACAGTGGCACTGCCCACGGGGGAAAACTTCTTAAGCACAGTTGGAGAAGGCGAATCCTGGGTCCTTTCCCAGCACCTAAAGTTCCCTTGCCTATCAAAGGTTCAAAAGCTTTACAATGTACAGATAGCATTGAGCGCTTTGCAGGGCATCGGTGGACTTGAGAATATCGCAGACGGATTGAGAGCTGAGGACATAGTTGACGGACACCGTGAGAAGACTGTAAGGCTGCTGTGGGGAATAGTTGGGAGATGGGGGCTTGACTCCCTTGTGGACTTTTCAGAGCTCCGTAAAGAGATTCACAGACTTCGAAGGGACAACAGTACTATGGGTTCAAGCGATTCGGGAGTTGACGAAATTGAAGACGGAGACCTAGTCGAGGGGCTGGAGAACCAAACAAACATGCTCAAAGTCTGGGCACAGACTATAGGCCGTCGGTACGGTCTGCAAGTTCACAATCTCACAACGTCTTTCGCAGATGGCAGAGTCTTCAGCAAGGTCATAGACGAGTATCAAGGCTTGCTTTCCTGCCCACAATCATCGCGGAGCTCTCCTCCTCTTACTTCAGCATCAAAACGGCTGGACACAAAACTCAAGGAGATTGGCTGTGGCGCCTCATTTGGTAAGTACAAGCTCCCGCTGTGACCTCTCTGTACTTGTCGCTCACAATTGCCAGCGTTGATATTTGGGCTTCATGAACGAGAACGAGTCTTCCACCGCGACTTCACCGTTGCTGCGCTCGCATTCCTATGTTCCCGACTACTTGGAGGATCACGGAAGGGTAGAGCGGCAGTGGTGATTCAACGCGCATATCGGAAGGCCCAGATGCGCGAAGGCATCAGGCGGAGGTGTACATTATTGAGGATTGCTCATGATTGCAAGGCTGTCTTGGCGACTAGGAACAGGGTGATAGGAGCTGCGCGTATAATACAAAGGTCATGGAGGGCTTACGTGACTTGGAGTCATGGAAACAACGCTGTCCATGGAGGGAGTCGAAACGCAGAAGTCAGCTGTAAGAAATTGGGAAAAGCCTCGCAGACATCGGACGACGTCTTTGATATATGGCTGCCTTGACAAAACGCTAATGTGTAGCTTGGTGAAGGCATGACTAAGCTCCTCAGGTACCCTTAGTCGTGAAGGAAGTCTGGCGACTGGTTATTCAAGATGTGAGACGTGCTTCGTCGGTTCAGTAGACGGAGAGTCCACCTGCTCTCAATGGATCGTGTTCGCAAAGCAAGTACACACATTCGAGGCAATGATCATGGATAAGGTCGTAGCCCTAGTCAAACTACTCTAGATATGGCCTAGCCTATTCTCTTTCGACGGGCCGGCCAACTCGCCGAGCTCGGCCCCTTCTACGGAGGTACTTCCGCTCCATCCCGCTCTCGGAACCGAACGTTAGGGACGTTGGTACTTCGGGTGGTGGTACGAGTACCATACATTATGAAGGTACCATGATCATCCCGTATGGCATTTTGCGAATACCAGTGCATATCATTTCTCGCTCTCCGCGATCAACATGCAATTCTTTTGAAGGGCCCATCGCAATCTAGATCCGGCTCCTAGCTTTGGTGACAGAGTGGCAATTACCATACTGTGTATCACAGGAGACTTTCCAGATAATGACACCGCGTGCCACCAATGAGGCGGCTGACATCAACATCTGGACGCATCCATCGTCGACCTGTGTATACTTACGGCAGTTCTGCGGCCAGCTTAAATATGTGGTCTGCCCCTGTGCTCTTTCTCTCGCTATCCCTATCTTTTTTCGAAAGTGCTCCAAAATGACAGCATCAGTCTTATAGTCCCCATAAGTACGTGAGCCTAATAAGAAAATACGCTTCGCATTTTCACCATTGATCGTCTGCATTTCCCCCATAGACCTAGCAGAATCTGCAGGAGATCATAATCTAGCTACCGGCAAGATAGGCAGCCATGGCTACCTTTTCTTCGTTGCCCCCTGAAATTACACGTGAGGTGCTCCGTTATCTGCCCATCCGCGCTCTACTCGATTTCGGTCTGACGTCAAGACTGAACTTCGCAATACAATCATGTTCACTCTCAAGCTTACGTCTCGGTGTCTTCCATTCGCGACTCGGCGGTATGATCTCCTTGATGGAAGCCACTGCGGACAGGACTTGTCTTCATAGCGTTCAGATAATTCTGCCCAAGACTGAGTCACGGACGAAAGATATGGTCATCAAGAACCAGGATATGAAGACTCGGAAAATCCTCGACAGGTATCAGAAATCCCTTCGCGATCTCGAAGTCGCATTGTGGGAGTTACAGGAGTCCTCAGCAAGCTCGATCGCTCGTCTCAAGAATCTCACACGGCTTTCTATCAGACTCGACCATCCTCACACTCGTTATCCTGGGGTGGATCAGGATTCTTGGGAAAGTGCCTCGGGCTCCACCGTATGGAACATTCTGGGGTCTAAATCAGCCGAGGTCAGTGGTGCATTGGGTTGCCTTCAGAGCTTGAATCTGGAGCGAGCCGGAATCACAGATTATCAACTAGCAGAAGTCCTCGAAAGTAATCCAAGGTTGACCGAACTACGATTGAAGAAGTGCTTCAATCTTACCTACAAGTTGTTCAAAACTTTATCCGAAAGCAAGGTCGGCCAGCAGCTGGAAACCTTGCACTTTACTAAGAGTAACAATGATAAGATCGACGAGCGAGTCTTGGACTGCATCGCGAAAATGCCCAAGCTAAAGGTATGGGCGTTTTCTCGAATGACTACTTATCTGAGCTATGCTAAGAATGTTCTTGCAGTCACTTTCATTTCATGGTTGCCATGGCATCGATACTGAACTCCTAACAAAGTTGAACGAGGAGCAATGGCGCATTCCAGACTTGACCCTGCCTAGTACACCTAGTACTCCCAAGCAGGCTGTCGAGATTGATCCTGAATACAAATGAGAATTGAGGTCGCTGGATCGTTGTTGGCTTCCAATTTCCTAGATTCCAAAGGTTGGTTTGATGGTAAGCTGCGCATGTACGAGGAAGCAGTGGCTCTGTGATCTCAAAGTAACGCAAATGCGAAGAAATTGTAGCCGGCAACGGTAGCGTGAGACTAGTTGCAACGTTTGTAATGAGAGAATTGATAAGTCGTTATGAAGACCTTAAGTAGATGCTATCAATGTCCATCTCATATCTATGGCTTAGCCTTTATGCCATTTACGGCCACCCTCAAGCTCGCTGGATATAGCATGCCAAGGAACGGGGCGCTCTGTCAGTGAATGGGATTTCAAGTAGGCCTCAAGGCTCACGGGTCATAGCGTCTATTCTTTGCCCAGTACAAGCCGATCTTCTTCACGCGTTGGGCTGGAACCCGTTAAAAGTCTAGTGAATTGCAAGGTGGTCGGGATGCGTTTGCGAAGACTTTCTGCAAAATCTTTCACTTCATTCTAAACAGGCTGGGCGTAGATGTCCTATCTTCTAAAATTTCTAGAAAGAATACATCGTATGACAGAGCATTCTATGTCAACACCTACAATGTAGCAAGAGGAGCCTAGAATTGCAGACAGGAGAGCTATTGTCAGAGGCAAACGTTGCGATTGTGACATAGTGAATTAGCGTGATGAGGCTTTACCCGATCTAGAGACTGAATCAACACCTAGACTCCCAGCCACCTCTTTTTCTTAGCTTAATGCTTCACGAAGCGAAAAGCCACAATGGCTTACAGCACCAGCGTCCTCCATCCTCTGCTGCCCCTTTGCACTATACATATCCACCTGCGTCACCGCAATTGTTCACAGCAACTCACCAGGGCCAATGGCTTCTCAACACACTGACAGCATGGACAAGCTTATCAGCTCCGCCATGCAGCAAGCTCCGCAAGTCTTACACCATATATTTTCGCTAGAAGGTAAGTTACAGCAATTTGTTCCTGCTTACCATTCAACATCGCAAGGCTGAAATACATCATAGGAGCAAATGAGGTTCTCACTGGACTGGAGACGGTGGAGAGCAAGGCGGCTTACCTGATTCAAATCATCGCCGTCGAGCTATACAAGGCCAGCAAGTCGATTGATGCGACGGTATTTCGACACATTTCTCTATGCTTAACCTTTCACTGATTTGTTTCTCTTCTAGAAGCTCTCATCTGGTCCCAATGACATCAAATTCCACATCACTCGCTCAAACACATTTTTCAAATCTTTTCCCTTCACCATCACCATCCACGACCTTGGAGATTTTGAGGATGTGTACTACGCTGCATGTGCAAAACTCAAAGAATTGCTACACGGCGTGGACCTCCTGTTGACAAACGCCTTCAAGAATCCTCACGAATCATACTTCACCTATGCGAGCCACTCTCTCAGCAGTCTTGGCGCAATCAACATCAGTGACTTCCGGGCTTCTTTACTTGTGCATGAGGCCATCTTGTACAGCAAGGAACTCAAAGACCTATTGAATCGAGGTATCGTAAAGAAAAGCATTCGTGACAATAAAAGCAATTACCAACAACGGACGACTGATGGTGACAGTCTTACGCAACAAGACTCAAGCAACACCTATGCTGCTCACCAAGATCTCCTAGTCCATACTAATCAGCACGCCAACATCAGACAGGGAACCTTTCAGAAGAAGCTGGGGTGGCTCGCGGGCGTACAGGGTCTTCAGGATATGAGCAACATGAGCTGCGGAATGATATTTGGAGGGCTAGCAGAGAAGTACAGACCGATAGTCGCCAGTGAGGGATCCGAAGGCGCCTCCATCATTCGGACGGTTACTCCGGAAGCGCCTCAAGCATGGCAGGAAGAAGTGATCAAACAAAGCTACATCAGCCCGTACAATCTAAACGAACGCGCCAAGAAGCTTAACGCGCCTGGTGGCCCTGAGATGCCATGCCTTTGCGACCCCGACTGCATGTGTGCGCCTCTCTGTGCAAGCGACCCAACTCAGAATTGCCTGTGTGAGGAGAACGGGTTGTTCGCTCGTGTTACTGAAGGTATGGACATTGACGACCTCGACGTTCCCGACCTGGTCCGGCGCAAGACGCAAGCCTCTTTAAACAGCAAAATTAGCGCATCGTCCTTCACAAGTAATGCAGAGGCATCGGCTCCTGGGTCAGTCTACGGATCTTGCCCTACCGCCAGTATAGCCCCAGGTGAGGGACTGCACGGAACCTCCAAAGATATTGAGCAGCAGAAAGACCAGCAAGTTGACCAAGCATGGAACAACGTCGATTTCTCGGACAACATACCGATGCAGATTGACAATATGGCCGGCATGAATATCGTACTATCAACACCACCTAATCCTGTGGAGGACGAGTTCTGGCAAGTACCGAGTCTCAATCCGTTGAGAACATCCAGTCTCTCTTATCGAGAGGCACTCAGGCAGCCCTTCTCTGTGCAATGTGCTCATCCACCAAAGCGATCATCCGTTGCCGCGCGCCTCTTGAGCTCACGTATTAACAAGTCAACGGCAAGTAAGAGACACTCGATCTCCAGCCATGTATCGGCTAGCGCTGATGCGAGCAATACTCCGAACAAGGTGATCAAGCAAGGGGGCAAGCGATCACTAGCGGATATGTCCTTTGCTGGCCTTAGGCTTGCGTTACGCCGCGATTCGCAAGTCCGAGGAGGTTCTATGCGTGAATAGCAAATGGGTTCCCCAAGATAGTGCCAATGGGAAGAGGCACCGCAGGCACTACTCACGAGTGCAAATCAAATGTAGGCAGATTCAATTGTCTACTGGCAGATGGAGTGGGTCGGAAGAAACAACAGGGAGATACGTGCTGTGCGGTATCGTTGGTCCGGCTCTGCACGACATGCTCGTAAGAATTGAGCAGGGTTGTAGAAAGTGGACTTTCGCGCTACGGAGGGTGAATGTTTCTCTTGGTGGACTATGCATCGTTGTACCCTGCGAAGATTGTCAAAGATACCCGATGTACTACGATCATGGTTGAATCCGTTTCAAATATTATCATGGAGCAGATGAAGCTGCATCACACGTCAATTGAGTCAAGAATTTCCGCAACATGGCCTGGTCTGGGTACCTAGGTAGCTAACGTCCTCATGAGGTCTATTTCCCTTTTCATCTGCTTCACGAACTTGAAGATCTGCCATGTGATTACATAAGTCAGCACTAACCATCTCAGGCCTAGGTAGAGCTAGTGGCTTATCTAATAGCTCAGCAGAATAAAACTCTCACCATCTCGCCCCGGTTTAGAGGTTTAGTATAATTTATCTCCTTAGAATAGACCATTTAACGGTTCTTCTGTCTTTCTCATGTCAATGAATCCTGCTAGATAGCGTTGATCTAATTGCCGGCTCCCCATGCCAAATGGTTGACATTGGTTATGTTCAAACATTGCAAGACGTTATCGCGCCAAGGAATCAAAGAACGCAATTCCTACGTATATGACGTGGCCAAGTCGTCGCACGATTGATGAGATCAAAGATAAGGCTTCAGAATGTTTCGGGCGGTGTCGAAGCAGAGGACTTCCTCTAAGACGTTGGGGAGTTGGGAGAATGTCAAACCTATGTGTGGTGCTCGTGTTACCAGAAGTACCTTAAGCATAGGTCGGGTAATCGAAATTCAAGCATGGTAAGACTTTGTAAACAGATAGAGCTTAGGAACATTGATTAAAATATGAGGGTACATGCATGTATTAACGTAGAATCTAGGGTACTCCCTCGTCTCTGGCAGCTCCTTCTTCACTCTCCGCTTATTGTGACACAAATGTATTAATCTAGAATGCGCGAACATGATTCATTTGGTCCTGTCACCGATTTGGTCAGGTAGCATGCTACCCTCTTGTGACCAAGTCTTTTGCTGAACTTCAGTAACGCATGTAAAAATTCTTGATCTGTAAAATCATCAACACATTCACCAATTGCCGCTTTCATTAACGTCTTCATGGAGTGAACAGCGTCTCCCCTTCAGGATTGGACACATGAAAGATGACTGACATTCATGCGTGGCGTTTGAATGCCCAATCTGCGAGGGTTCGACCTGCAGGCGCACTAATCAACGAGTTTCGTCCCTCAGGCATCCAGTCACTATCCACGTCTCCTAAAGAGAGCACAACACGCCCGCGGCCCAGAAGAAGTCTTGCATCATTTGCTACCTATCTCAATGCGCACCGTACGGCCTCCTCGGCTAAAGAGCCGGAATGGCCTACGGTCGACTGGTCGAATCTCGAGGGAAACGGTGAAGCATACAAGCCGGATCTGGACTTGATGTGCTCCACTTTGCATAGGCATTCCCTCAACCACCCATCTCAAAGCCTACCCCCATGCTACAATAATTTCTTGATGTACATATTAGAAGATTATCATCGATTAAAGGTCGAGAAGATGGAAGTGGAAGCGAAACTCAAAGCCGAGGTGGAGTCACACAGTGCAGACGCTGAGGAGTTTCGCCGAGCTGCCAGATTTTGGTCTTCGGAGAGCATTGTCGGGCTCTCGAAAGACACAGTGAACGTGGCTAGCCTACGAGCAGGTAAAGCAGACGTCCAGAATCTCACCGAGCTTGACCTCGACGCTGAAGATGCGCGGCTCTCGAAGGTTTACCACCGTGGCTTAGGAAATGACCGAAGTGATGATCGCGGTTCTGATCTAAAAGTCCAGGCAAAAGGTCAGTCATCACATGCGATGTATTTTCACTTTCTTAACAACCTTCAGCATCAAAGTATCGCAAGATCCTTTCGCCATCACGTCAACATCATACCACAAGGGCAACTGATCGGGAAAGCCAGTGTCACGCGACATATCTCTCCCAAAGATCTGGCGTCAGGAACGTTGAGGATGATAGGACCAGTGCTGAGAGTTGTTTCTCATCAGACGAAGACGATGGATCTCGGCACTCATCACCGTACGAATCCACTGCCAGTGGCGACCCAAGAATAAGCTTGCGTCCTGTAGACGAGGCTACCATTCACGAGGCTCACAGTCCGGGTGAAACCTTTTCAGAGATCACAGTCGTGCCTACGGGCAGCCAAAGTCCAGCACAAACTGGCACTACTGCAAGCGAGCCCACAGGTACTATATTGGCCTACTCCTTCGCCGACCATTCTGAGCTCGTTAAGCCACTAACCAGTGCGCAAAGCTCCACTGACCAAGACACTCCCCGGCAAGTGGCGACAAAGTCTAAGCGTGGCCGTCGCCGAGGATTCTCCTTTGCCCCAGGAGATGACTCTCCAGAAATTGGGTTGTCAAAGGAAACCTCTAGCCAAACAAAATGCTTCCAGGCAAGCTCATTTGGCCATCCTACAGCGTTCGAGTGTATTGCCAGGAAACATGATCGATCACACGAGTTTCCCAAAACTTTCTCGAGTCCTGGATTGGCTGTGGGATCTAGGCGACATCAATCACTTCTAGATTCTTCCATTTCCGTATCTCAGTTGTTGAAATCATCAAGCTCCTGTGAGCGCTCTGGGTCGGGAAAAAGTGTCCTCACTGCCTTGAAGGGAGACTCTAGTCGCAGCCCGTCGGGGTCACACTGCGGCTCTATGAATAGTATCCCAGGTAGTGACTACGGAACTGGGGGCGGGAAACAGAGAGGAAACAATCAACTCGCCCTGGCTGCCGCAAGAGCAGCGAAGAATTTCAGCAAGCCTGCACAACGGCATGCAGGGTCATAATCACAGCTGTTTGGGGGAGTATGACACACGCAGAAGTGAAGACCTGGGGCTATGCGAGTTTAGTATGTTGAGGCGCAATGCCATTTGTCGTCTTCTCTAGAAAGCTGTGAAGAAGGAAGACGGACCTCTCCTGGCGTTTAGACGTAATACTCATGTCTTTCTATATCCACATAGCTGCTCACTTGCATAAAGCTTTATCATTGATAGGCCAAGCTACTCGCATAGAACTCCATCGCTGCACCTTCGAGGCACAGTCTCAAGATACGATAGCGTGCCTGGTCTATCATAAGCTGTCAATAATGTATAGCTTGTGCCTAATGTTCAACCGCTGTCTCGATTTACGTAGCGTACTTGTTACCCCCAGTTCGTCAAGTTTTCCACTTAATTAAGTGGGGCCCCAGCTGGCTAAGTAGCCCTACTTTATAAATAGGGGCCCTAGTTTATAAAGTAGCTTTATAAAGTAGGGCTACTTAACGAGCTAGGGCCCTACTTAATTAAGTAGTTATTTAGTTTATTAAATTACTACTCTAAAGTATTTAAGCCCGCCGATCGACTAAATTATCTTATATTAGTAATATTATAT
>JASZXT010000152.1:0-47990 GCA_035521555.1 Lecanoromycetidae sp. Uapishka_2
ACCTGTAACCGCGCATGCAATCTCAATCGACGAAGACGAGTGGGCAGCTTTTGAGCGAGATGTCGCCACACCTCCTCCTGAAGCATCAACCTCCATTCTTGCTCTCAACTCATCCGCAACCATTACCGCTGCCCCGATGACTGCGGCGGAAATCGCAGCCCAAGCAAGGGAGCAGGCTAACACGCAGAGCAAGGAGAGTAGAGAGGTAGAACTGGAAGGAGAGAAGGAAGACGCCGCTAGGGCGCTTGAGGAGGAATTTGATGAGATGGAGGGTTTAGAGGAGAGGGTGAGGAGGTTGAGGGAGATGAGGGAGGCGTTGAGGTTGAAGAGTAAAGAGAAAGGGGGTGGGACTGACAGTGGTGAGACTGTAGCTAGCGGGGCGAACGGAGGAGTGGACCTAGCAAAGGGGGAAGAGGAGGAGAGTGAGGATGAGGACGAAGATGACGAATGGGGAGCTTGGGGTCGCTGAGTGCAAAGCAAGAGTGTATTTTGAAATTGCGATTTAGCGAGCCTATCGTTCACTAGGGTATCATAAGTCGAAGAATCGATATGTCCGTAAGATTAACATCCTGTAGCTTCATCAACCTTCCAAGCTCAAAGCCCAATGCTTCTCAGCATCCATCATTTGCGCCTTCCCATCATTTCATGCTGAACGGGGTTTCTTTCGCCGAGGTCGTTCACTTCTCCTGCGCGATGTGGCCCAATAAGCCGTCTTTCCCAATGTTCATAGCTTGTCGAACCTCCTCCTCGCCCTCCCGTAGCATGCCTTTACTAAACCGCAAAGCTCCTTGCTGCCGCCTCTTCTGCTCTTCGACCTGTTTCTGCCGATCCTCTAATGCTCTCTGCCTCCGTTCTCGCTCGTGCTTCTCTTTTGATCGAATCTCTTCCTCTTCTGGTGGAACATCTGGATTGGCAGGCGCTGGCGGCAAGGTGGAGATGTGTGCTTCTATCAGAGGATCTCGTACAGATTTCCTAATGGAGATATAGCGAATGTCAGTCAGGAGGTTTGGCGGAAGGTTAACAATTGTTGTTGATCGATTGAGTGCGTGGAGCGGGGTAGACTTCAACAATTTGACCAAGTCTCCTTTCAGACTGGGTTCTGGAAGCTTGAGATGGGCAATGTAATCTCTATACCACTTCTCTCGATCTTTGTCATTGAGCTTGGTGTTGTGCATCTCAGGCTCTTTCTTGTATTTGCGTCGAAACTCTGGCCAGTACAGCTTTGGCGTTGCACACTTCTCCAAAAAGGCAAAGTATGGTATCTTTGGGTCCTTCTTTTCCTCATTTTCGCGTTGCTCCCGTAATTGCTGTATTCGGTTGCGGCTCCACTCATCCCAGACCTCTCTCCTGGATCTCATGTTTGGTAGAACGGTATAGCGATCGTCCTCAATGATTTGCCCAGCTTCGATTACTTTCTCCCACGGCGTATACGGGCTGATCTGATAGTCCGCAAGCAGATCTTTGAACAGCGCATTTGAATCTTCTTGGGTCAAAGCCAAACCCTGAGCGCCTTCCTCGAGCTCTTGGTCTTCCTCGTCCCCATATTCGCCAGGAATTAGACCATAGTCCTCGCCCATTGCGGCCAGCTGGTACGCGATATCATCCTCATTGAACTCCACTGGCTGCTCAATATCGCGATCTTCTGTCTTTTGGCGCTTAGACGGGCTTGCTTCGTCTTCGTCATCAGTGACTTCAACTTCTTCATACTCTTCTCCGTCACTATCCAGCAACCTCGGTGCAGTGTCTTCAGCAGTTGGCGTAGGTACAGGCGCTCTCGAAGCCGTAGGTATACCATTTTCCGTCGTGACTTGCTCTTTTTCGGCAGCAGCTTGATCTGGATCTTCACTGTCGCCAGCTTCGCCTCTCTCTTTCTTCAATCGTTTTTCTCGCTCCAGCCTGTCATATTCAACAACTCCTTTCATCACATCGGGAGGGAATTTCCAGAAGCTTTCTTCGCTATCTGAATTATACACAAAACGTCTTCCGAGCTTCGTTTGCACAAGCTGCCATGGTGCACAACCAGGGATCGGGTTGCTTTTCCTGGGCCTGTCTTTAGGCTGTGGCCGCTCGTGTTTGCTGTAGCCTTTTCTGCCTTCTCCCCTGCCTCCAAAGTGACCATTTTGTCCGAATGGGTAATTGCCGATAGGACCAAAGTTATGAGGTGATCCATTGATACCATATCCTCCTGTTACCTGCTCATTTGTTGGAGCTGATGCATCCAGTGGTGTCTGCAATCCAGGCAGTGATGGCTGTAAAGGCTGCGCTGGTCGAGTGTACGTAGATTCTGTGGTGGAACTGTTGTAGTAGTAAGTATGACCTGAAGGGGCTTTATGCGCGGTCCACCCCACTGGGAGCACGGGGAGCTCGGCGGACGCTTTATAAGTGGATTTGAGCATTGGTTGCCAAAATAATCTCAACACTCCTATTATTAAATCGGCTCAAAGAAGGCGTATAAAAACTAGGAGAATCATTCACCCGAGTGTGGAATAGTGCGCTAAACCATCTTTACACTGGTTCTAGAACTAGTGCACCCAAGCCATATCCGCACTAAGGTACTGTGTTTATCCTGCCTCAACTGCTCAAGATCAGAATGTGTTTTGTGCAACTCACTCTTTCGCTCTTGTGTTCCCTAGTCCAATGTCCTGAAGGCCTCGAGAGTTTGTCTTTGTTTCTTCTTCTTCAGCACTCACAAGAATTACTTTCCAAACTCCGTATCCCACGCCAACGAGGTTTTGTTTCTTTCTAAGTGTCGCGATGGATGTTATTTGGTCTCTGCATTGTATCCCCAGGCCCAGTAGACCTCCATCTCGATCCTTGCAAATATATTTAGACCGTACAACAGCATTGGGTACAACCGCGATTTCCACTATGCAAGGCCAAAATCTTTGCTCGCTACTAGAATTGTGAGGCAACAGCGGTTTTTACCAATGGGTACTATTAGAAGCAGATTCCTTTCGGGAATTTTTAGACTGCAGGGTCTAGTAGTGCTGACAGCATGTAGAGTATCTGAAAGAGTCTACCACAATCCAGAGTACAAATCAACATCTCGAACCTTGCGGTCAATTCTACATTTCTAAAGAGTCCTCGTTTCTGACATCTATCGTGCCTTTGAAGGCTCACTCACCCCTTTGCCTTTTCCATCACCCTGGGTATTCGCTGCCTGTCCGTCTTCCGGACCATATAGACCATGCTCTTCAATGTAGTCTACACATCCTCTGATTAGCAGATGCTCGCTAAGATGAATATATGGCGCGATGAAGCAAAAGAGTGCCACGTTACATGACCTCTTTCTTGAAGCAAATGCGGAACTAGTGGAATATACCTATTATCTGTGAATGATTAGATCCAAACATACTAGGCGAAGTCTAAGTGACAACTTACTGGTGTCGGTATCAAATAGCGTATGCTCATGTTGCGTCTCTTGAAAAGCCTCACCTGAAAGCTTGTCAATGATATCCGACGGGCAAGTATTCCTATTTTCGGCTCACCTTCGTGGATGAAACGTCATTCTGAACGAGTTGACTAATTGTCCATATGTTCCTTTTAGGTGTCAGTTTAGAAGAAGAAAGACAGCGCAGGTTCTGAATCAACACATGCTCCACAAGGATATCTTCTCCGAGTGTGTGTCGGGAGCTTTTCAGCCACTGTGGTGTACTTACTGGCTGTACTGCTGCAGCGAGCTGATTGCGTCCTCTGTGTCTGTACCTGCCAGGTATGTTGAGCACTTAGGGGCACATTGAACAGTGTGCAGGGTGACTCACCCGCACGTTCAACAATGAATGCACCGAATCGAGGACCTAAGATATGGTCTAAGTCGGAAGGAGCCCATACACCTGATCAGAAGTTAGCAAGCCAAACACAAGTTTGGTGTTTCATAAGGCGATACTTACCAGGCTGACTCATGGTCTGAATGAGATCTGCACCTGCAAGTAATGCAATCCTAATAGGCTTACGTTCTCCGTCTGGACCTGCAACACCATCCAATACAGTATTCAATTGGTGTTCGAAATGATCAAGTCTGTATAACATGGCAGTCAGCATCACTATTTGAATGTGCGCAATGGGCCATTAGACTCTTCGAGAGCGCGTTACAGTCTTGTAATTTCAAGAATTGGCTTTTGAAATAGTTCCGAGGTACCAAAAATGGGCACTTTTACAACTAATGTACGTACACTTGAGCGGTCGGCGTGTATGATTTCTTAGCTAAGATTCTTGTTAGTAAACGCTAATTCAGGTGCGCACTGGACCCATGAAGTATGGTGTCTGCATGTAAGTAAAGGAAACTAGGTCGTGAGGCATTTCGAACAACAGTACATGGGCATATTGGGTTAGGTGAACTCACCCGCCTCCCAGTTGTCGACGTCCAGCCAAGTGGACGTCTCTGCTCCGATGGAACACATTCTTATTCTGTGCTCAGCGCTTGCCAATCCAGCCTATAGGCCATCAATAACACAATATCCGGATACGGAATTCGAAGCCTACAGCGGCATGATTTGTCACGTACTTTCTTGTAGGCATCGCTGACGGGCGATAGATATCCTACAAAAACCGTGATTAGCAGGAGACACCTTGATACTTGATTTGGGATAGTACCTCCTACAATCTCAAACTAGAATCCATGTCAAAGTCAGCATTGTTAATCATAATTGTAAGTCGAGCTGTGAGACCTATTCAGGCAGATCACTCGAGTTGAGCACACTCTGCGACTTTAATGGCGACAGTCACGGAATGATATCACCACGAAAGAACTCACGTCTGTATTGATTTTCACGTAGTCGAGGGCCTACTTAGAATTAGCTTTTGTTAACAGTCAAGTTCATTGAGCTACTCATTCGCTTACCATTTCAAACATCCTGAGATCTACGTTATTTTTGGTTGTCAGTATTACTCTTTCACGTTCAGATTTAATTATGGAGAAACTCTCATGCAATAAGAACTCTTCCAGAGCATTGTCGAATTATAGGCGGGACAGGATGGGACAAATCGTCAAGTACATACGGAGAAATGTGGGCCTGTTCGATATGAAGTCAGCGCCCCTCTGTAAGGAAGGATTACGACCTAAAATGCATATTATTGGCGCTCTTCTGAATACCATGACAAATTATGCAGGACAAGGAGCTAAGATGAGGGTTCTAGCTCTCAATCGTACGTACGGACTGAAGCTGCCACAGGCAACGAGTACCAAAGGAGTCTTGGTTGGATCCTCAAGTGTTCGCTTCAGTCGATTGGTTGGGAATTGGTAATCTTGCAAGTCATCCGGGAGAGGAGCAGTCACATAATCATTACTTAAAGGCATCGGCTCATCCTGGGTAGACCCCATCGTGACAGATGGAAATTGGAATCTCTGACGGATCAAACAGTCGCTGTCGTATATAGCTTTCAGAGAGGCAGAATAGGAAAAGCCGAAGTAGGCCGGAGGCTGTAAGGCTAAGCTACTTCTTGCTCGTGCTTCAAACCTTGCTAGCCGGTTTGGGCAGACAAAGACACCCTGTCTACAAAGAAACCTGAACAACTTTATCTTTGAAGAACACAATTTTAACCTCGGAAAAAAGCTTTGATTGCTGTGGGACCTGAACAGGAATTTTTGGACCCCTGGAGAAATCTGAGTCATGTATCAACAGGCAGCAATTGACACTTGATGTGGGGTTTCGGGAGGAGATAGGCGAATTCTGGTACAAACGCCATTCGAGACCGTTTTGGTATCTATATGTTGGAAACCCAAATAGAGAAGTAGCAGGTCAGAAGTTCTTTTTATGATAATAATGCTACGTAGGGAGATGACTGAGCGGCGGATGTGATTACGCAGGTTCGGCAGGGTCCACTAGCGCGGCTATTAGTTTAGCCGAGTATTTATCTCAAGCCTTATCCAAGTTGTCCTGCCGTGAAGCTCTGCGGTTAGCCGTTAGACACACATTCGTTAATTTACATATCGATATCTACCTTATACATCAATTGCGAGATACGTGTTACCTCTTACCCGATCAGAAGAGGCTAATGAATGATCCGGGATATATGTTAAGACCTTAGTGAAGCCCTTGATTCATCTCTCCGCTTATGGAGGTGGAGGGTTGAACCGCATCCAATGGTCCCAGCTCCTTCCTCAAAGCTCGACCCCCCACTCGACAACACCACCTCATCGCATCACTCTACTATATCTAGGTAGCTACAGTTCTTTACTTCCTTTCTCAGCAGACACCTTCACCCCTTCTGAGCTCCGCCATCAGCAAACGCCCTGCTCCCAACCCCGCCATCCAAATCCAACAATACGCATGATACGAGGCTTTTCAAAAGCACTGCTGCCGTTTCTCATTTTAAGATCAGTATCTCATGTCTCCCAGGGTGACTCGCTCCGCAACGAAGCTTGCAGCCGACCCTTCGCCAGCAGCAGGCTCACATACGAACGCCCCCATAACCGCTCCATCTCAGCCTAGATCTCGTAAACGCAAAGCTCCACCAGACCGTGAATCTAGTCCTGAAAACATAGCTTCAGCCACAAGACCTCCATCAGCTAGACGCGCAAAGAAGCCAAAGACAGCAACGGAGGAGTCATCAGCACCCGCTGCACGGAAGCCTCGTCGAGGAGGCGCACAGCAAACACCCAACATGGCAAAGCCAGGGTAAAGGAAATCTCTTACAACTTCGAGGTCCCATCACTGATTAGAACAGGTCCTCTTCAGGCTCCCCCGGCGAAAAGGAGAGAGTCCCACCGAATGTACCTGATACTTCACGACGAAAATCAAGCCGAAGTAAAAAGAGTATTCAAGGTCTGCATCATCGACATCAACTACGAACACCAAGCTAACAAACATGCAGACCCAGAATCATCCAATCTACCCACTGCATCTGCAAAGCGGTCGAAGAAGCCGTCCAGCAAGAAGGTCGAAGAGGTGACAATGAAGGATCCAGACCAAACTCCAAAGGAGGTAACTAAAAGCAACTCCAACCCTGCGGAAGACGATAATCCCAGCGAGGACGACGATCCAGCAGAAAGACGAGCCCTTGACGATGATGATGACGAGGGCGACAATCCTTTCAGGGGAGGCTACCTTGGTGGTGGTGCCTCTATGTCAAGCACATTGCGTGCATTGAGTGGCTACGTTTCGGGTCTCTCATCACGACTTCGAGAGATACTGAACAATCTACGGCAAAAGGACGATCCATCTGTACAACTTATAGCTTTACAAGAGCTATCTGAGATTCTCCTCATCTCGAATGAGGACAACTTATCTGGTCATTTCTCGCCTGACCAGTTCGTGAAAGAACTAGTTATCCTGATGCAGCCACCAGACTTTGGGCAGGAAAACTCGGAAATGATGCTTCTAGCCTGTCGTTGTCTCGCCAACCTCATGGAGGCATTACCACAAGCTGCTCGCTATGTAGCTCACGGAGGTGCCGTACCGGTTCTCTGTCAGAAACTACTAGAAATTCAGTACATCGACCTTGCGGAACAAGCTTTGATTACTATGGAGAAGATATCCGCGGAGTGCCCGGAAACCATCGTCGAAGGAGGAGGCCTTACTGCTTGTCTGACATTCCTCGATTTCTTTGCCACAAGCACACAGAGGACTGCAGTGACAACAGCGGCCAATTGTTGTAAACACATACCGCAGAATTGTTTTGCAACTGTCCGAGACGTCATGCCGATACTACAGAATGTCCTCGGCAACAATGATCAGAAAGTTGTAGAGCAAGGATCCCTCTGCGTCTCTAGAATCATTGAGAGCTTCAAATATCAGCAAGATAAGCTGGAGGAACTTGTCAAGCCTGATCTCCTGAGGGCCATGCTTCGCCTCTTACAGCCAGGTACGACAAACTTGATCGGCCCTAACATCCATACTCAATTTCTACGTGTATTGTCAATCACGGCCCGAGCAAGTCCCGCTCTATCTGCGGAACTCCTCAAAATGGACATCGTTGACACTCTGTATCAAATATTGACCGGCGTGTCACCACCCAGTGGGACAGAAGATGTTGCGTCCCAGATTGATAGTGTCTTCATCATGCAGGCTTTGATTCATAGGCCACGGGAACAGATATCAGAGACCCTCAATGTTATTTGTGAGCTGCTTCCTGCCGTGCAGAACGAAAAGCTCTCTTTCCACGAATCGCCATACGAAACAGCAATGTCAGCAGATGGAATGATATCGCACCTTGACCACGGTGCAACAACTGCTCTTAATGCTAAGCGAGTCAAGCTATTAGAGGATTGTAAAGACGAGCTCAAGCGTTTCGCACTTGTGCTCTTCCCCACGCTGACGGATGCATACTCGAGCACTGTGAATCTTGTCGTTCGCCAGAAGGTCCTATTGGCGCAATTGAAAATGCTGTCGAACCTTGATACTTTGATCTTAGAAGACGCTCTTCGCACAGTACCCTACGCTTCGTATCTGGCGTCTATACTTTCACAGGAAGATCATCCTACACTCGTGATGGCAGGCCTGAAAGCTGCAGATCTACTTCTCAATCGCTTACAGCCCATCTACGGCTATCAATTCTATCGTGAGGGTGTCATGGCAGAGGTCTCAAAGCTCGCAAACAGACCTGCCACCAACATTGAGACCACGCCAAATGTTCTAAAGGAAGACCTAGATTCTCAAACCCCAGATCTGATGCCTCCTACCGGCCACCAGATTGACCAGCCTGATGATCGTCCCACGATTGATGAACCTTCGGAAGACGGTAGTGATGTGGAAGATCATGGCGAAGATGAAGAAGGCGAGGATGAGAATGACGATGAGGATGGACCTCGTGAGATCCGGGAAGATGTCTCACCCTCGCCCTCCGATTCTTCCTCGTCGAGCCAAAATTACCCTATGCCTCCTCCTAGCTCCGAACTAGATGTCAACGTGTCTCGCGCAAAAAAGTTTTTGGAGGTACACGAAAATGCTAAGGCGCAGGAGATGCGGGACAAAGCCTCCGCAATCTTGCTTGAACTCCAAACACTCGCCTCTAATATCGAAAATTGCTATCTTGGCGACAGGACCGGCGATGGAGCAGATCTTTTTACGCAGCTCTCTAAACACTTCCATGGAGACGCATTGCAGACGATCACGAGCTCGGAGTTGCTCCACTCAGAGATCGTCCGTGTTTTACTGGACATTTTTAGTAGCAGCGAGGAAGCTGTCAGTGCGGATGCCAGGACAGCATTCCTTGAGGTCTTCATGACGATGCCGAAGCAGAGCTCGACAAGCCTCAGTCAATCCTTGACGCCGTTTAGCGTCTTCATTCACAAGCTCCAGGATCTCCTGAGCCGTGCCGAACACTTTGAGGTCGTCACGGTCTCTCACAGTGCCCTGGACAACAACCGCAGCAGTCCCGCCTCAATGCTATCGAAGCAGCTACGCTTGAAGCTGATTGCTGACGATGATGCTGAGATGCCTAGGCCGTATAAGAATCTCATGATCTCCATACATGCAATTGCAACCTTTAAGGCTTTGGATGACTATCTGAGACCGCGAATCAGTCTATCAGAGCGGCCTAGAAGCGCAAGACATCGTGAGGGAGTCTCGAATGCGTTGGCTGCTTTCGCTGCTGCCGCTGGAGTGTCTAGCCCTCATCATAGACTAGTTGAGCGTGGCGGATCGACAGGAGACTCACCGTTCCCTACGACCCCTTCCGATTCTGCAGCTATTACCCGAGCGACGCGGAAAGCAATGAGACCGAAGAACGCGTCTACCACTTCGGACTCGACTCCTGCGAAAGAAAAGCCAGCCTCAACCCGTCGCTCAAGCCGGAGACATCAGGCATCAGAAACCCCCTCCAATCCGCCAGCCCCTATTCCTGAGAGGGTCCAAACGCCCCTGGAATGTGCTGACGAGAGACAGCTTTCGGATGAGGACGACATGGATGATACTAGTGCTCTTGATGCTATTGTCGATGACCTAGAGGATAGCATGGAGGGTGAACAGCTACCGGAGCCTACCGCCGTCAACATGGAGATTGCCTCGACTGGAAAGGTCACTGCCCGCAAAGAGGACGGCACTCGCATTGCTACACCGTCACAGAGTGCTCTTGTATCACCCCAGGGCCCACCAGGCTCACGTAGCCGTGAGCTGTTGGCTGGGGCCATGAACCCATTATCCGCTGGTCGTGCAATATCTTATGCAGCAGCTATTCAGACTGTGCCGCAAGACTGGCACATCGAGTTCAGCATCGACGATCAGCCGATATCTAACGACACCACCATCTATCGTGCTGTTCATTACAACAGGCCACAATCTCCTGACCCTGCGCCTCGTAATGTGTGGTCTGCGATTCATACAGTCAAGTTCAAGCGAGTCTCAGGCCCTCCACCGCCTGAGTCTCGGTCGCTGAAGCCGCTCTCGGAGACAACAACCTCGGAAGCAGACTCTTGTATGCCATCATCTCTGCATGAGCATCCTACGACATCGAAGATACTGCGCCTTCTTGATATTCTTCACGAGATGAATGCTAATCTTGATGATGTCCTGGACGACAGCAAAGTAAATTTCAACGTGAAAGCTGAGCCAGTGGCCCAATTCGTCAATACCAAGCTAACGGCAAAACTCAATCGACAGCTTGAGGAACCTTTAATAGTTGCGAGTAACTGCCTCCCGAGCTGGAGCGAAGATCTTGCGCGGCTCTATCCATTCCTTTTTCCGTTCGAGACTCGTCACCTGTTCCTCCAATCCACATCATTTGGGTACGCTCGTTCGATGACTAGATGGCAAAACCAATCAGCTGAAGAAAACCGACGAGATCGTCATCGTGATGATCGTCCATTCATGGGACGTTTGCAGCGGCAAAAGGTCCGCATATCCCGCAATCGAATGCTTGAATCTGCGATGAAGGTCATGGAACTATATGGTGGCTCATCTAGCGTACTAGAAGTCGAGTATTTCGAGGAGGTTGGGACTGGCCTCGGTCCCACGCTGGAGTTCTACTCTACTGTTTCAAAAGAATTCTCGAAGAAGAGGATCAAGCTTTGGAGGGAGAATGATTCGAATGAGAACGAAGACTATGCTTTTGGGCAGCTAGGCATGTTTCCTGCGCCCATGACAGCGGAGCAGGCAGAAACAGAAGCAGGCAAGAAAGTTCTGAATCAGTTCAAGATGCTTGGTAAATTCATTGCGAGATCTATGCTGGACTCTCGCATCATCGATGTCTCACTTAACCCAACATTTTTTCGTATCGGCGATCAACCTAGCACGATTCCTTTGTCGTTGGGAGCTGTGAAGACTGTCGACAGCGATCTTGCAAAGAGTTTGAAAATTTTGAAACAGTATGCAAATGCAAAGAAAGAGATAGATAGAAAGTCGAAACTTTCTCTGGCGCAGAGAGCTCAAGCAGTACGCAAGGTCGAGATCGAAGGCGCTTGTATCGAAGACCTCAGCTTGGACTTCACTCTTCCAGGATACCCAGCCATAGAGCTGATACCGGACGGTGCCAATACGCCTGTAAATCTCGACAACGTTGGCTTATATATTGACAAAGTCATCGACATGACCCTTGGGAGTGGGGTGCAACGGCAAGTGGACCAATTCAGGTCAGGATTCTCTGAGGTGTTCCCATACTCGGCCTTGAAGGCTTTTACGCCTAGTGAACTGGTCATGCTTTTTGGCAGAGTCGAAGAAGACTGGAGTATTGAAAGTGAGTTGACAGATATCGTGGCGGTTTGAAAAAGCTAACTCACCGTCTAGCTCTACTCGATTCTATCAAGGCAGACCATGGTTTCAACATGGACAGCAAGAGTGTCCGCAATCTCCTACAGACCATGAGTGAGCTCTTGCCAACCCAGCGGCGAGACTTCTTGCAATTCGTCACTGGGAGCCCAAAGCTTCCTATTGGAGGTAAGTTCTCAATACCTGTTTGCTAGGCTCAACGATACTAATGGTCCATGCCCAGGCTTCAAGAGCCTTAATCCAATGTTCACTGTGGTTTGCAAGCCCAGTGAGCCACCGTATACCTCGGATGACTTTCTAATTTCAGTGATGACCTGTGCAAATTATGTCAAGCTCCCTGACTACAGCAGCATCGAAGTCCTACGGAAGCGACTTTTGACCGCGATACAGGAGGGTCAAGGAGCTTTCCATTTGTCTTGAGACTGGCAATTGAGCGACAATTTCTGGCTTCCGGGCATAGCGAGGGAGCAGCGATCATGATGAGAGGGCTACCAATGGGATACATGCGAATTGCTTGCATCTACTATCATTACGAAGGCGTTAGATAATCCTACATACTGCTGAGTCGGGAAATTGCGCTACTGATATTGACGTTGCCCCCTAAGGAAGGTCGGCGTGCCAGAAAACGTTTAGTTGGTAAAAGGGCTATAGCTCAGCTGAATCAAGTAGCATAATACACAGCTCATATATTCACACAGTGCCGTGGCATTGCCATTCATCATTGCAAATTGTCTCACGTGGGTCCTATCTTGAATGACCGGACAAGATTTGCCCCATTCGGCTAAAAGATCCTGCCAAGATTGTTACGGCAACTTCAGCCGGAGTGTCCTCGGTGTATCTATGTCGAAATATCCAATACCGCCAAAGTTCTACACCGAATTGTTCAGCTTTCTCCATACCACCAATTGACAGACATTTTCTCTTCAGCAGCTCTCTCAAATCTCAATTAAGATGTCAGAGACCAAAGAGCTCACATTTAAGGACGTTTCTGAGCATAGTGGTAAAAAGGTACGCGTTCGCAAAACTTGCCCAAGCTCTCGGGACTTAGTTGATAGATATTCGCATAGGATCTTTACCTCGTTGTGCACGACAAAGTCTACAATGCTACGACATTCGTCGATGAGCACCCGTACGTGCCCCCAGCTCTCCCTCATGACATGAGTACAATGCGCCCTGTCCTGATTGGAGAAGCAAACACGCCCCCGAGGTGCCACCGAGCAACATCACCTGACAAGGCTACTGGACGTTGCGGGGCTCTTGTTATATGCCTTAAATCGCTTACCATACATGGCAAATCTGGCTGATATTTTGACTGTCAATTAGTGGTGGAGAGGAAGTCCTTCTCGACGTAGGTGGTCAAGACGCGACCGAAGCGTTCGAGGACGTGGGACACAGTGATGAGGCGCGAGAGATACTGGAAGGTCTACTTATCGGTCCTTTAAAGCGAATGGTGTGTTGCTCCATCGCATACCTCGCTCTCGACTTATACCAGTCGCATTTCCCTTTTGTCAAGCGCACTTCTTCACTCCCCACCCCCTTTTCCACCGAAAGTGTCCGAGTAAAGACCAGCTGATTAGATTTGCCTCCATAGCCCGGCGACCCAGCTCCCCACGCAGCCCCAGCATCATCATCGACAAGTACAGCGACCAAAGCGGATGGCGCAGGGATGGGCGTTGGCTTGTATGCGTTGGTCTTTGTGGGTGGTCTGGTCGCATTTGGAGCATACAAGTATCTGCAGATGAACTCCGAGTCGAGCAAATAAGTGGGTGTTTAGATATTTGAGAAGAAAGAAAGAGGATTTTAGAAGTGACCAAGCGACACATAGACTGCTTGCTGGAGGTGCGGGTGCGGTGACTTTGTGGAAAGCTATTCAGATTGGGGTCTCTTCTACATTGTAATTTGTTTGCTGGTTAAATGCAATACATTGACGAGTCTGCATGTGCCTCTTAGCCAGCCCCCTTGTGTTTTCTGGAATTGTCTTTTCCTTTTGACGGTGTTTGCAGTCCATTGATCTGCCTATCTATGATCATGATGTTAGACTGTTGCAACTTTGTTTTTAATATGGAGACTTAAATTTCAAAGCACATGGGGGCCAAGAGGAGGAAATATTGTGGACTCGGGTACCCACCCAAGGGTGGACATGAACAAGGTTGAGAGAACGAGGGCTGAGAAAAGAATTCGAAACCTTATGATCGAAACACCGGTGACCCCAATTTATCGTGCAAGCTAGCAAAGAGAATAAGTCAGAGCCTCAATCGCACTGGCACTTTGGTGGAAAGTAAAAAAGGGGCACGCTTGCACGGCGGATGTACAGCCGTTGATCTCCCGAGGCTGTGAGTGTGGGGAAATCACCCCGCAAAGTCATGGTTCAACAAATGCGCTTCATTTCCTCATTGATATACTTCTATGCTCAATTGTAGTTTCCATGCTGATCAAGAAAGATCTACGGGCTCGATAGCATCTGGAGACATTGGCATTTGCACAAGACCATCATCACAATGGGGCTCAACGTCCGTCTCGCCCCCACGGCGGCTAATCGCGCTCTCAAACTTCTCCGCACTGTTCAAGCCCATCCACCCAATTGCCCTTGTCACGCCAGCCCCGGGCATCACCATCCTACATCCTCGCTACTCAATCATGCCAAACGATCACTTGCCACACCTGTCGACCCTTCGAGAAAAAAGGAATATGCCTTTGAGATGGCCGCATCTAGCATCCGGTTTGGGCCCGGCTGCACGAAAGAGGTTGGAATGGACTTTAAGAATATGGGATCAAAGAGAGTTTGCGTAGTGACAGATGTGAATGTTGCGAAACTAGACGCCATGAAGCAGGTCATAGAAGGATTAACAAGAGAGGGGGTAGAGTTTACAGTATTTGATCAGACGAGAGTCGAGCCGAAGGACAACTCGTGAGTAAATGGACATATCCAAATTGACTACGATGCATACTTATGTCTCGCGAGAATCCTGGAGGCAATCGCCTTCTCGAAAAACTACGGACCAGACGCCTTTCTCGCGGTGGGAGGAGGCAGCGTGATCGATACAGCCAAATTGATGAACCTCTACACCAACTTCCCAAATGCTGACTTCTTAGATTTTGTCAATGCTCCACTCGGCAAAGGTTTGCCAATCACGAAACGACTCTTTCCTCTCATCGCCGTACCTACCACTGCTGGCACCGGCTCAGAAACAACTGGAACAGCCATCTTCGACCTAGTGTCCAAGAAAGCAAAGACTGGCATTGCACATCGTGCATTGAAGCCCACAATAGGCATATGTGATCCCTTGAATACACGTACAATGCCTTCCGCCGTTCATGCGTCATCAGGACTTGACGTATTATGCCACAGTCTCGAATCTTGGACCGCCATACCCTATCAAAGCCGTACACCACGACCAGAAAACCCCATCAATCGGCCCGCATACCAGGGTGCGAACCCAATATCTGACATCTTTTCTCTCCAGGCCTTAAAGCAGACCGTAAAATACCTGCCTCGCGCAGCAAAAGACCCAGATGATCATGAAGCGCAGTCTGAGATGCTTCTCGCAGCGACACTCGCAGGTGTGGGGTTCGGAAACGCAGGTGTTCATTTGTGCCACGGTATGAGCTACCCAATCAGTGGCCAAAACCCAGGATACAAGCATGCGGGATATGTGACAGACAAGCCCATAATACCGCACGGTGTCAGTGTGGCTGTCACAGCGCCAGCTGTCTTCAAGTTCACAGGCGCTTCAAACCCTGAACGGCATCTGGCTGCGGCAGAAGCATTCGGTGTAGACGTCAGCAATGTCAGCAAAGAAAGTGCAGGAGAGGTTTTGGGAGAGGCGGTGGCGAAGTTTTTGGTAGACCTTGGTGACCAACCGAGAGGCTTGAAAGCATTGGGCTTTGAACCAGGACATTTGGACGATCTGATTGAGGGAACTTTGCCACAGAGGAGAGTGCTAATGTTGGCGCCGGGACTAAGTGAGGAGGTGAACGAAGAAAAGGAACAACTAAGAGGATTGTTTGAAGAAGCCATGGAATTTTGAGGACGATACATAAGCATCCAGCAATTCCGAACGAAGAATGAAATACGCTCCAAAAAAATTTGAGGAACATGGGTTCCCGTTTAGGGTGAATACTGTAAATAAACGACGCGATTTTTTATGCAATTTGGAGCGGATCTTATTGGACTACCAATATCATGATTGGATAACGAAGCGATACGCGATGCCATTGTTCTCCGACTAGATTGAATTCATGTAAAGATTTACATTGAACAAAAGTTGCTGTGATCTTTGGCTTCAAGGATCGGCCCTCTCATGATACATTGCGAAAACTATCCCCAGATGATGTTTTCAAGACGAGCGCTGCACGAGTGCGCGACCGCATACCTCTTTTTTCTTTACTTTGATCTTTCGCAAGAGTTGGATAAGTTGCCGGTAAGTTGTGCCACATAGTCAAATTTGCTCAATCTGATCTATCTGAAACTTTTTGTGGATCAACTTTTGCCACCGCCGTTGCCAAGTCGCGACAATGAGTCAAAGCTTTCTGAAAAAATGGAAGTATCAAAGCGTGGTTCTGTGACAATGTCGGTCTGCTTGCTCTTGATTGAACTCAGAACGTGGCATATTGACGCAAGACTCTCAATCTACACAGTATGTCTTCATGTAACTGGATGGTCATTTTGGGTGCCGACCTCAAATCTTCAGAACAGGTTCAAGAAATAGCTGATCTGCCGTTTCCACCAGAACGTGTAGACGTGAGCAAAGTAGATGACGATGATGAAGATCAAGAAGAGGACGACGGCGAAGAAGAAGGGGAAGAGGACGCAGCAGACATGAAAACAAATAGTGAAGACGACGAGGAGGCCGGAGAAGAAGGAGAAGAAGCCGTCCAGTGTGGTTGTTGGATCGACAATGCTACCAAGACCTCGCTTCTAGAATGGGCAAAAAAAGAACAGAAACTTATAAAGCCGATATTCATGGTCAAGAGACCTGCTTCTACAATCAACGCTCTGCGTACCTATCCCGTGCCGTACTTCTTCTATGGCACACTTGCAGACCCGGAATTCCTACGTGACAAGCTCGGTATCGATGAAGTCCCGGAATTGAAAAAGGGCTTGATCAAGGGATGGAGGGTACAAATGGCAGGAAAGTTCAAGGCGCTTGTGAAGGCATGCGGTGAAGAAGTGGTTGAGGGAAGCGTCTATATGGTCCGATCAGAGGAAGAGGTTGGGAAATTGGCTGCTTGGGAGGGAAGCAATTATCGAGTGGAGAGGTGTGAGATTGTGTATGAGGATGGGGGAAAGGTCGAGGGCAATGTTTTCGTGTTCTGTGGCAACGGCCAGTATTTGCGGGATGTGCCAGAGGGAGGATTAGGCCTAGCGGCAGAGATATCTGCCCTGCGTGTCTAGGTTCATTGCCAGATCACACTTTCTGCACCGACGAAAGTCTCTCTTGCTGCAGGTGATGCCGGCTGCGCTACTACATAAATGATAGCTGAGGGTTTTTGTAGATCTTCTATACCTCGTCTGCCGTCATTTATATCGTTGCTGCCATAGATAGGTATAGCTCGGAACCCCAATAACACATGGGAGACGATGTTGAACCTTCCTTCAAGTTACGTCTGTGGCAATTCTATTTTTACATCTCGGCGCCGGAATACTTGATAGAATTGAAATGTTCTGTAGCCAGGGGTGGACGATTTGTGCTACTGCCCATTTCTCCTAAAAAGATCTCAATATCTGCAAAGGGTGCGTAAAGCTTACACTTGAGATGCTCCACACTGATAACGAGTGAAGAAGTATTGGCTCTTGTCTTATATACTACAGCTGCAGAAGAAGAATCATGCTATCTTGAATCAAAGATCAAGAAAACGACAATTCACTTCTCGATGAGTCAAGCATGCTCGGCATCATCTACGACAAGGAGTTGCTCTTCATTTTCACATTTCTGAGACATTCATTGTGCTCCACAGCTGTCATTGTCCTATTTGTCACTTCGAAATACCAGCGGAACGATGTCTTTGTGTCACTTGATTTCTCTCCTTGATTGGCTATTATTTGTGACGCTGTCAGTACGTCTAGTTTTGTGACACAAGCCCATATACCTTGTCATTTGGTATGGAATCTCAGCATTCTCCTAGCTTCTTCATCTCTCAGTCCTGAAGTACAATTATCAAACCTTGAACGAGATCATCTGCAGTGTCCCTCAACATGGCTATCGCATCCTCACTAGATCCTTCCACTTGGTCACACCTACCTGACGACATCGTCTTCATCATTATCGAGACCTCTGACCGAACTACACAGATTCATTGGTCAGCTACCTGCCGCAAGTTCTACGAATTCTGTTACCCCAGAATATGGAACGAGCTGCATATATCTTCCTTGGACTTTGACGGCTACTTTGGTGCTATGACACTGCCAAACTACCCCGGCAACAACGGGAACATTCACTACATGAAGACTGCTTTAGCTTGCAGGGGCGAATGCTTTGGCTCACACGTGAGACGTCTCAATATCGACACGAGAGCACTTCGGAAAGATGGAAGGGTCCTGCAGCAGGCTCAACAGCGATGTGTCGAGCAAGCTATGCCAGTGCTATTTGCTCACCTGCCTAAGCTGGCCAGCTGTACCTTCGATGGTCCATTATATCAAGCGACTCTAAAACAGATTGTCCAGATCCCCAATCTTGAGCAGTTGGAGCTCAGGACATGTGGCTGGTATACCGAGCGTGGGGGATCGTACTCTGAAGAGATTCACGAATGGGTGTGGAAAGATCCGTCGGACCTATATACTTACTTAGGGATCATTGAAAACCTGGTCAACTTACAGGTATTGAAGATTGGACGTCTTATGCCTGTTGAAGCAGAACACCTTGCAGCTGCGATCGGAGCTTTACCCCTAATTCACCTACAATTATCTGCTGGTTCTTCGGCCGGGCCTTGGGTGTATCGATCCGTTCTGGACGATTCTTCGCTACATATGTTCTTCTTATACATGTGGACACACAAAAATGACGCTGATCCGCCACGGCTCCCTTCGACGCTGGAGACGCTCACTCTGATGGATTATGTAAGCAGATATCCATGCGTTATACCCACACGTCAACTTCGCTACGCTATAGAAGCTTGTCCACATTTGCAAGAAGTCGAGGCATCCCTCGAAAGCAACAGGGACATTTTCAACTTTCTGAAGTCATTCGAGTCTCAGCCTGCGCAACCACTTTATGAGAGCCTACCTGCAAATGTCCTCAAGAAACATTTTAGTGGTGGTTTCACTAAGCACCCAATTGCCGGCCCTTTTGGCGCTTTATGGTCGTACGAATACGTGGATGACTTGCTTGATTCACTGTCCGGATATGATCCCTTGATTCACGCCAACTCGAGGAGCAGCGCAGGCATCATCGCTGAGAAGAATGAAGGGTGGGACAGACTGAGGCCAATCAGATTTGAAAAAGTCGACATTGAATCTGTGGAATGATGGTATCGCCTAGTGCGCTCTTGGAGACGAAGTGTCGTCAAGATTATGATGTAAATATTCCTTTCGCTCATAAATTATACCAAGAATGACTTTGTGGGGTAAGATTCGGCGACCGAAGACGGCCAATGATTTAAATGAGAATACCTGTAGAAAAAGCGCGGTTTAGCAAGTAGACCGCAAATGTTAGGGGTTTCTAGCCTCCTTAGATGTATGAGCAATGGTGTCAGGAGTGTCATTTCGTACTCTCGTGACAATAACACACACCTAGGTACTCACGGAATCAGAAACACTCGAGGATACCTAGCCTCAACTGACCAGCCACGCAGCATTTTTGGATCGAAGGTAACATCACGTATCAATAGCTACCTATTTTCAGTAGCTCCTGGCTGTAATCCTCCCCTGCGTGATACGATCTCGCCAGGTACAACCTCTGTATGAAAACCGCAACCACATTGGATTCAACCTCGAATCTAACGGATTGGACTTCGAACTTTGACTTTGGCGAACATGTCTTCGACTGCGTGCGATGTCGTCCGTTTCCAGATATTACGAGCAGTTCAAGGTTGGTTACCTTGACGACATGGACAAATTCGATGAAGACAAGCTCAAATATGAATGGATGCAGGGAAGCGTAGCTTCCACGACCGTGTTCAAACCTTCGCCACATGCTAGTTACATTTACCCAGACTCTTCCTGCCCTGCCCATCGCCAGACTTCTCGTACCCAAGCAAGGCTTCACCTAAGCCCTCGTAAGGCGGGCTTGCCTGGCTACATCCATCCGCATCTTGCATTCAAGATCCTGACCCACCATAGTGACATTTTTGTCGAAGCTCCAGACCCGGCACTCTTTCTGGGTGTAGTTGATCAGAAACCTGTCGTCGCCATTGAAGTTTGAAGTATCCCAAGCCATTGCGTTTTCAAGTACTCGCTCCACTCGCTCTTGTCCGATTGGCGACCCACAAGGATGGGCATCATCCCAATTGTCCATTTCAGCATCTCTACTGCTGAGCTGTTGGAAATTCATCACCTTGAGGACTGAATAGACTTTGTTGCCGATATAGCGGCGTATGCGATAGTAGGCGATGCCCTTCCAGAAGAAAATGTTGTGAATGTGCGTGTTAAACCAGGTCCCATTGTCGATAGTTTCCCCTGGACCAAGCGCATCGACATTTGGAATCAAAGCTTTCTTGACCAGAATGTCATCATTTATTGTGTCGTACACCACCGATGTGATTCTAAGCTTGTTAGTCCCTTGGGTCAACTCTACTTCTGAAGGGGCAACATGTTCGAGGGAGACAAAAGTCCATATAACAACAGCACTCTCGGTAGGAACATGCATGTCTACCCGGGCGCAGTGACCGCCTGGATCAGGTATGCAAAGGGCCTTATGACCTCGAGGTACGCCGAAGCAGCTGAAGTGAGCGAAAACGAGATGAAGCTCTCCGGCACGTTTCATTTTTCTGCAATATAGGAGCTTGTCACCATTCGGACTAAGCACGATCTTGACATCGTTGTGATGGCTCCACGGAAGAAGAGGTAACTGTGGCAACTCTACAATGAGGTACATTGATTTCTTGGCTTTCAATTTCCAGACCATGTATCGGGTTTCTGTAGTCTGCATGATACTCACGTCATGCTGAATCACAACGGTATTTTTTGAAACAACTAATCTCTGACCAATAGCCTGCTGTATTTGAGGCGGAGGTCTATCATCTTTGATGTCGAAGGTGTGCAGCTTCTTGGACTCAAGCTCCCAGACATAGCAACAGCCAGACTCAGAGGATGCTGCGACAATTGACCTTGATACTCCAATGCACCTCAAATACTCATGTGGAAAGGTATTCATGAACGTGATCGTATTGCCCGATTCCAAGTACCGGACCTGGATCTGATGAGATTGAGTAATCCAGGCAAGGATCCCGTCAAAATACGCCACGGCTGTCAGCGTCTTTGATGAGGATGAGAGCGTCCAATTGTGACGTCGCGTGGTGAATGCTCTTCCCATGCGGTATGCTGTCATTTCTTCTGCCTTCTGAGCAATCAGAGCGTTTGTCGGGATTCCATCCGACGTAGGCAAGGCCAGCATACCAGCTCCTTTCCCATGCCACTGCCGCAGGAGCGATCCTGTTAGCTCGGGCGAGCTGAACTTATTGTGCCACGTACTAGAAACCCGTTGAATGGCAAAGACGTCCTGCAACGGTAGATATTTGGCAATGCTCTGGCAGACCTCCAACGGGAATTTCGCGACGACATCGTACCGGTATCCGATGGCATCTGTCAACTCGCGCAATTTCCGGATTTCTGCTCGTGAGAGCAGGCCCACGAGGGTCTCAAGGCTGCCAAACATCAGCAAGGTGCAATAGCGAGCAAGGATAGCATGTTGCTTACGCCGTATGCTTGTCCCCAGTGGTCTTGAATTCTGCGAGGCCCCTAGCCCAGTGGTCAATCTTCGCCAGAGTAGATGATGGTATGGGTTTGCTGGCCATTGCGGTAATGTTCTGGTGACGATAGTCGTATTGGCGTCGGTATGCTAGATGATGTGTTTCACACGTTCAGTAGAGGTTTGACGCAGACGCATTTCAGGATCCTGTGGGAGGTTTCACGAAGACAAGTGATGAAACTGCGTCGTACAATGCAGCAACAAATGGACCAGACATTGTAAACGAAAAGTACTCTTATCTTGAAAAAACTGAACCCTGTGTAATCATAATATTACTCGGCTCATGTTGTGTCACTACATGTTTTGACACTAATATCTCACGCCGGATATGAGCACGTTTCGTTACTTTTGTGGAGACGTTGGAGGATACTGGTGCGTAGGTCTTTGTATTGAAGATCTTCGTTGGCCGGCTTGACGCTGCTATCGAAAGACCAAATTACCTATCGTTCATTTCGGTGTTAGCAGTCTCATCCTTAGCCATGCCAGACAGCCTTGGGATATATAGAAGCATAACACGCTAGCAGATGCTCCAGACACATGTTTCACGATCCCGTCCACGCAACGAAAATGAATCGAATTCCGCCGAGAAGAACGTACCAGGCCTACTCCAAGCGTTAATACAAGGAAATTTTCATCGCCGAGGAGCTTGACAGGTGAATCCTGATGACTTCCATAAGGTTCAATCTTTTCCTCCGACATAGGCCATAGGTCCGGCAGGGCCATGTCGATCCAGCGACAGGTAGACCCATGGATATCCATGATTTTGAATCTGTGGTGTTCGGGGTGATAAGCATACGCAATATCTTTGCAAAAGAAAAGGTTCTCATGCTCGAGGTCTGAAAGACTACAGAGGTGCTGTACACGAGTTTCTAGTCGATCCTGGCTATAATCGTAATAAAATTGGTGAACCTCAATGTCCGCAGCAGTGTTGGTAGGAGGATCGTATTCGTGATATAATGCAAAGGCCCAAAGGTACTGTGTTTCATCTATTCCTCTGGTCCAAAATTCAGAAAGGTCGATGTATGTCTCTGCTCCCGGAGTTGGGAGCATTCCATCTACCAGAGTGTCTCCATTCATCCCGATACCTAATAGTATTATGCGTTAGCTCAAATTACGTAGGACAAAGGATGGACGCAGAGCTCATCTCCCAGAGACTACTATGAGCTTAGACGTCCAGACACGCGCGTGGGTTCTTCTCTTATGATTATGAAAAGGTATCGGAAGATTAGAACATTCGAAAACTTCCTTACCTACCCCACTCCCTAGTCAGTATTGCCCATTGGGAGCCGGGGTAGCAAGACCTATCTAGGGAACAGTCTTGGGATATAAGTCCTCGAACTCAATCCTATACTTTGTCTGCCGTATCGAAAATGGTATCAAACAGGTGAAAACGTTGTAAACATGACTTACGCTTGAAGACTACATAGTCCACCCAATTGCGGACCATGGTCACGCGTTCAAAGTACAACAGGCTTTTCTCTTTTTCATCAAGAATCCATCGCCTTTCATGATGGCATCTCGGCACCTGAGTCAAGACAATGGTAAATGATCTGCCGTGTTCTTCTGTCAGCATCGATTGATTCGGACGGGAAGTTGGGTTGCAAGGAATGTCTTGCGACCAAGGGGGGATAAGAAACCCGTAATATTCTTTCCGCGATTCACGACTCTCAAGGATGTGTGAAGTAGGAAAAGCAAATCTCGAAAAGTCCCTTACAAACTTTTCTTGGTTCCAAGATTCCAAGTGGTAATTTCCACTCTTCTCTCATCGTCTACGATTCTGGGTGGCCATATGAGAGCTAATGTCGACTTTGAAACAACAAGCTTTTCTGCTCCAGCTGACAAAGTTCGGAAGCAGAATTGTTGCCTCGTCTGTACTGTCCATATATGGCACTTGGCCGATGTGCTTAACACCGCAATGAGAGCTGAGGACATTGCGATATCAGTGACCAAGCTCCTATCCTCCGTCACCAGAGACCGCTTGCTACCATTTCTAAGATCTACTGCAAATACTTCCGACAATCGATGATCAGCATAGATCGAGATTGGACGACGAGAGATTCTCAAAACTCGTATCAGAATGACAGAAGAGCATTCCAGTCCTTGCTCTCGCAGATCCTTTTCGTGTATTTTCCTAAGATTTTTGAAAAAATAGAACCAACAAAGGAATACTTACCAGAACGATGCTCCATCGGATCGATCCAAGCAACGATGCCAGATGCGTACGCCACTTGACGACCTTCCAAAAAGTAGGGAGAGCATACTAGCTCATGAGCTGTTACACTGAAGGGTCTGCCAGTCTGGAAGGCATTGACGTGCTCAGCTTTTACAGAGGCCATGATTTCTGGAGAAAGCCCCTCAGACCCATGGAAAGGCAATCTCTCAGTCTCGGATCTTGGATACCACCACTTCAGAATAGCGTCCACAGTCTTGGGCTTAGAAAGAGCGGCGTTCCATTTCCTTGATACTCTTCGCAGTTGAAACACCTGATGGATAGGCAGATGTTGTAAGATTATCTCACGGATCTCGACGGGCAGCTCCGCAACTATGTCATAATGTAGATCTACTTTGTCAATGGCGGCACGTAAGCCCCTAACTTGTTGATGAGTAAGACTGGCGATGAAACAATCAAGTCTGAAGAGAATTTAGCGTGATTTAAAGCTGAGATTCCGTAGATCTGACTCATTACGCTCATCGTTCGGACCTTGGAGAAGCCGGAAAGCATCTAGCATTGATCTATAGGCATTGTTCCTGATGATCACGTGTCAGCAGAGAAATTCAAATAAAAAGAATGGTGAGTTCTGTGGCGTACGAGGCGTCACCTGCTGTACGGTTCTCGATCCTGATGTCCATGATTTATGGTTCCATGGGGAAAGTAGAAATGAAACAACAATCATGCTAAACGACCAATTCACACACTTGGAAAGGACGACACATGCAAACAAGGGTTTCAGCTAATTCATATAAGTCTACTCAATGTCCTCATGCTATAATCTGGACACTTCCTCATTCGTCGTTCTCGACCCTGCACGCTCTTGTCAGCGCCAAGCGCGGCTAACGACGCGTCGCGTAAACAACAACGTCATGCCTTTGACTCTTGAGATCCAAGGTACCTATCACCGTTCGCTTCGGTCGTCAACTCCGGATACACTTGTCCAGCCATGAAATCGTCCGAAAGCCCCGCCCAAATCAGTCTTCCCACTCTGCAAAGCCATCTCGAATCCTACGTCAGCCTTGTTCCCCCAAAAACTGCAGGGCTAGAGGAAATCCGTCTCCAGACCATTCCTGAGACGCTTGCCCAGCGCAAGAAAGATGGAGATGCCTTCCTGGAGAAGACTGAAGTTACAAGCCTGGTAGAGTGGAAATTGTCTGCTTCCAACCCCCGACCCCCTTATCATTCTCCAATGCTAGACTTTGTAGATTGACCAATCTTGACCCACAGAAAGCATGGCACCTACCGGCCCAACCTCGCAAAACTTGTTTCCTCCAATAGCGTCAGCGACATACGCTCGACAACCCAATCTGCCTTCTCAGCTTATGAGGCTAATAATGACGACTACGCCAAAGCTATCACTGCCCTGAGTAAGCTCAAAGGCATTGGTCCAGCCACCGCCTCGCTGCTTTTATCATGCTACGACCCCGTGAAGGTCCCATTTTTCTCGGATGAATTATTCAGATATCTACATTGGGAAGAAGCGAAATCGAAAGGTTGGGATCGCAAAATCAATTACTCGATAAAAGAGTACAAAACCCTGTTTGAGAGACTCCAGATATTACGGGAGCGATTGGAGAAGGAATCAAAAGAGACTGTGTCTGCGATCGATATCGAAAAAGCAGCGTACGTCCTTGGTAAAGAGGCAACGAGTTCGACTAAGCGTGTACAAGATGAAGAAGACCCAGAAGGCGATGCAGCACTCCGTCCACCTTCACCGAAACGACGGAAGAAAACGGCGAAGTCAGATAACAAGTCCGACTGCGATGACAGTATTTCTCAGGGTATCGACCGCGTAGAGCAATGTCGACGTAAGGGTCTGAATGGCTCACCAACATATGACAAACTAGGCTTTGAACTAGATAAGGAGTTCATAATCAAACGCACCGGTGGGCGACCTCGTCCACTAGGTAAACGTGCCCTAGAACGACTTGAACAGAAGCAAAAGGACAGCGATCGAAAAGCCGAGTTTGTGGGCGACAAGACTCCTTCTGGGAAACGGGATGTTAGGAATGAAGATCTATGGGATGATCAAGTGGCGAGGGATTTAAAAAAAGCATTTCATGAGGTGGATATGGAGGATTATGAGGAGTGGAAGAAAAGGGGATTTATCATGAAGCTCAGGGAGTATAGGGATCTGAGTCAGGAGGAGCACGATCGGTTGCAGAAGTTGACAACGGGGAGTGCGCTCAGAAAGGGGAGTAAACGAAGATGAATAAGTCGCCTGCATTTGAACATACCGAAAGTAGCTCTATGTACGTATTGGGAAGTCGAATACCAGACCAACGCCACGCTGAAAGGCTGGACCCGCGTCTTCAAATGCAGTCGATCAGCCGAGACCTCGCAATGCATGACCGCAACACCATTGCTGTCAGTATTGTCCCGAACAAGGACCCACGATTCGCCAGCCCGAGCGCCATGTAACATCCCGCAGCCTGCCACGATCCATGAGAAACTCAATAGTGTAGAGATCCTTCGTCTGATAGTGTTCATCATTCATCGCCCCCATGCAAATTATCCGTCTGCGCCCACATCCTCTCCAGTAATCCCCGCACATCATCCTCAGCATGGTGGTCCTCCCCATCACTACCGTCTCCTTCCGCGGGACTTCGTCCAACCTCAAACCTCACTCTTCCTCTACTAGCGGCCGTCTCCGCACTACTTCCCGCCGACGTCTTTCCCTTCCCTTTGGCCTTCTGGCTATCAAGCTTCTTCTGCTCCCAAGCTTTGACCCTCTCAATTTGGTCCTTCACGCCCTTTTTGCCTAAAGCCCGAGTGATGAGATCTGGATAGAAGCGCACCGCATTCCTATATTCTGCGTGCGCTCGTGCATACTCCCGTGCATACCGAGCTTTGACCTCGTCGCCGCTCGCGCTGAGGTTCTGTATTCCGATCACGCTCCCATGCTGTAGGAGGGGATGTTGCGACGAAGGGGTATCTCGCAAGGTAGACATGCGCTGAAGATCGATCTTCAATTGTGTGACGGACTTACCTGCGCTTGGATCCACACCGCGCGCGGATTCGTAGGGAGAGACAAGGGGTTGATTTTTGGGTTTCTTGGGTTGTTTCGATTTTGAAGTGGTCTCCGTACTTGGCGCAGGGGACTTGGGAGGAGACGGTGAGGCGGTGGAGGGGGTATTGATTGTGGGATGTGAGAGATCAATGGCGGATTTAGTGCGCCGGTCTGTGCTATGATTGATTGTGGAGTCGGAGTCTGAGGGTGTTGTTGGGTGGGCTCGCTCTGGGTGGTGAGTGTCTTTCTGGTGTGCAAGGTGGGCTTGTAGATGAGAGACTGAGCCTGGGGTTGCACTACCTGAGTTCGACCCAGTGCCGGAAAGGAAACGGGAAATGCCATCTGCGGGCATGGACGGGTCTTTGTTGAAAGCATCTGAGTCCTGGCCATTCCTGAAAATTGGTGAGGCAGATCCATTGGGCGTAATGGTCGCAGAGATTGTGGATGTTTTTGGCTCGGCGTTGTGCGTGCTGCGGTTGAGGAGGCGGTGCGTCACGTCGTCTGCATTTGGGGGCTGCGAGTACCGCGAACCTTTCTGGTGGGAGTTTCCGTTCGGATAGTCAGCTGAAGCATGTGGCTCCTTCGGAGGGGATTCTGGAGGCGAGGCTGGTAGATTTCCTGGAGAGCGATCTGGTGGCTCATCTGGCGAGGGTGGGTCTCTTGAAAGCGGACTCTTAGGGCGAGCCGAGCTGCTGCGGGTTGTATATGGAGACTGCGAATTATTGTCCTCCCATTCACCATCCTCATCGCCATTCTCCTCGTCGTCATCGTCATCCCCAACTTCAAATCTTGTATTAGTCTTTTTGCGCAAGTCATTCTTCAATTGCGCCTTCTCGGATTTAGCTTGTTTACCCAATTTCGTCCCCGATATATTCCGCGTCAGCGAAACGTTCGAAGCGTTTTTCTTGATAGAAACTTTGGATCCCGTCCTTGGTAGACTGATATTCGAACTATTGCGCTTCAAATTTTGACTTGTCGGGCTGCCTGTCGGGGTATGCGACGCTGATCTCGTGTTATTTCTCGTATGGCTGGCACCATCCCCTACTTCTCCAGGACCTAGCTTGGACAACTTGTGAAGCCCCTTACCATATGATGGTACTCTTCCATGTGCATGACGGGTATGGCCTACGGCATGTGTCTTATGTAGGCGTGTTGATGAGCCTTTGTGCGACTTTGAGAGATGCCCCGCAGTAGAGGAGTCTTTGGAAATTGACTGGGTTGAGGATTGCCGCTGCTCCAGTTGTGGACGCCGGTGAGGTGAGGGAGAGCCCTGGCGAGGCATTCTGTATGGCTCTAGAGCCGCCTGTGTTGCCCGAGCTGATGTCTTAGTGTTCTGATTCTGCCGGCGCTGACCTGAGAATTGATGGATAAGAATCTAGCCGGTATTAAGGTCCTATTAGGAACAGCCCGGACCTTTGTTTTGACACTGGATCTTTTGTATATAGCTTCTCGCGCATGACGCCTTTAGATTGTAGATTTTGTTCTTAGGAAGACATTGTATGACTGCGTGCTAAGTGAGTCGGAGTTCGGCGAAGGTACAGGGTGAACTCATTGTCCAATCGGCTGAGTTCTAAACTATCCGTCTTAACGCTAGCGCTGCTGTTGTTGAATGACTCAACATCTTGTCTACGGAGGGTGATAGCTTGATTCAGTGGAGGAAGATGCGGAAATACAGATCGTTGACTGATTTATGATCATTAGAATTTTCTACCACGCCATGCTAAACGACCAGTCACTGAAGTGCATAGATCTAGTATACCTCCAGCACATATCTAAGCTGATCCTTTAACTTCTCAATTTCAGTTCTAGGATTCGTCTTCTTGCCAAGAAGTTTCGCATCCTTTGCAATAGCATCCTCGAGGACACTGGTAACATCGGGTACAGGCCATGTAGGACCACCTAAGTTAGGAGCATTAGCACGTATGCACTTTCAGGGAGCAGGATGAAGACACTTACATAGATAGAAAGCGCCTTCCTGTTTGAGATAGGCCTGAATTATTTCATTCATTGTCTGCCTCATTCGATCCTGAATATAAATCTTTTGAGGCTGATCTCGTGAAAACGCACGACCAAGGAGCGTAATAACACCGGCATCCTGGTAAGCCTCCCACTCCTCACCATAGCAATACTCTTCCCTTTGATGGCGCGACCCCATATAAAGTAGCACAGCTCCGATCTCTTTGCCTTGTGCTTTCTCCCAAGCGCGATATTGAACGAATGCACGGAAAGGTGCAAGACCGGTGCCAAGGCCAGCCATGATAAGAGGTTGGGTTGACTTTGGTGGAAGCTTCATCACGCTAGGCTTGACAGAGACCGTGACAGGTGCGCCGACCTTCAGCTTGTTGAGGAAACGAGTAGCTTGCCCGAATCTACCACGGCCTTTGGGATCGACCCAGCCGACTACCACGATCATCAGGGCGACACTATTTGGTGTGACCTTTTGACATGACGCGATAGAGTACTCTCTTCGCTTCATGGGGCTAACGATACGGACGATGTCGTGGAAGCTTGGGTGAGCAGATGGGAATTCCAGTAGGATGTCAGCGTAAGTTATGGTGTCAACTTCCGCCCTTCTCTTGAACTCTTGGTTGCCATCTTTGGTGGGTCCTCCCAGGGTAGTAAGCTCGGTTTTCTCAGCTGGATCGTCCGCAAACTCGGCCAGAGCTTCGTAAAATCGTTTAGGGGGTTTTCCAAATATGTCAACATTCTGCATGAGGGCTTGATAAACGGTTCGATTTTCAAGCACAGTTGCATTCTCGCGACTAGGGACTTCTACAATCTCTTCTGGATCTAATTTGTAGAACTTGATGAAGTCATTGACTTCCACCTCGTCATTCTCAGCATGTATGCCAAGCGCCTCGCCAATGTCATAGGTCAGGCCAGAATCGCCCAAGTCAAATTCGATATGAAAGATATTTCTATCGTAATTTGGAGGGGTGAGTCGACGGTTTTCCTGCACATGGACGGTGTAAGTCTTGACCGACAAGTCTGGGCGAAGACTTGATTTCACGCTGTACGCCTCTTTGAAGGCTAAGCCTTTTGCAACCGTCTTCCAGTCTTTAAGATAGGTTGGTGGCTCTACCTCGATCTTGTCGAATGCTGTAAAGCTGTTGACGTCAATGTCCTTAGGCAAAGCTGGCAAGCGGTTTTCAATTTCCGCAGTTGCCCATGACTCCGGGATCTCAATCTCGCGCAACGCACTATCAAGTACCTTGGCTAGCTCCTCTATGGTCTCGATGGTTCCGTTTACGGTGGCCAGCTTCTGCAGTCCAATTTTCTCGAGGCTTGGCAAAGCGACTCGCAAAAACGCAATTTGCGTCAGGTAGGTCTCCAGTGGTGGGTCGTTAGCAATAACGTCTACTGCGGGTGGGTTCAAGATGTACAGTTGGACGGCTTTGGCGCTCAGAGTCTTTCGAAATTCTACCGGTAGCTTGCTCTCCACATCTTCATCTTTGACACCTGAAAGCTTCAGAATTATCTTCCCACCGACCTTGATACCGTTTAGGATATCGAAATTGTTGAGCAGACTTTGCTCACCAACGTAAACTACGTCTGCAGTGTCGATGGAGTAAGATGCCTCGATGGACTTTGGAGACTTGCGAATGTCGGTCCGGAAAACACCGCCTTGTAACAGATTATCGAACACTGTCTTCGTTGTGACGTTGTTGGACGAATCCGTGGCCAAAGCTTGGCCAAGCACGACTGGCGCGTTGACCGAGTTTGAGGTATCAATGTCCCAGAAAGCGTATTGCTGGACAGAAGATGGATCCAGCAGCTGCAGGGATGAACGTGCTTGGCCTCCAGTACTATCTTCCGTAGTTTGCAGAACAGGCTTCTTGATCAGAAGTTGGAAAGCAGCAGCGATGGAAACGGGTGTCCAAATGGTTTCTCTGGGGTATTTGACGTCGATCACAGCGGGAGCAGTGGCCCACTTTTCCGAGAAGGTCACGGCAGCCATCACATCACTGTAAAGGTTCGAGTGAACGCTTCTATCGGATACGGCTTGTGGATCGTGCACTTGACCGAGGACACCAATTGTCTTCACTGATTCTGGCAGAGCATCAAGAAAAGCCTCTTCAACAAAGGGTCTGTAAACCCTGACGTTCAAGACACCGACTTTTACTCCATCCCTTTCTAGCGACAACGCAACCTGTGAAGCCAAGGACGTCTCCACAGTCCCGAACACGACCAGGACTGAGTCAGGTCTAGCATGGCCACGATACTCAAAGAGTCCGTACTGGGTGCCTAATTCGCCATTGAATGCATCCAGAAGACGTACCACTTTAGAGTCCAAGCTGGTGTTCTTCTTACCTGACGCGGACAACTCGTTTCGAACAGCTTTGTAGGTGTTGTGCAGACCAGCTTGATCAAGTACATCAATGACCCTTGCCGTTTCTCGCCCCGTGCTAACGCCATCATAGATATGTATAGTTGGGCAAATACTGGCTAGAAGAGTAGAGAACAACGCCATGTGCTGCGCTTCGTACACGGAGAACGAAGACACCATCCCGAAGCCCAATTCTTCTGCAAGCGACAATGCCGAGACGTAATCTGCAACGAGACGAGACGAGGCTCCAGCAAAATCAATTGCTGCGACATGAGCGACGAATGGACTGGCCACTGAGTATAAGAGTGACAGCTGGTCTAGGGCACTGCGAAGATATTGTAAAATGGACGATGAGGCGATAATTGTCTGAGGCACATAGCGCTTCTTCAGATCAAAGTCCTTGGAGAAGATATATCCCAGAGCGATCGATGCAGCTCCCTGCCGAGTCTGCATGGCCTCAACACGTGTAGGGTATCCATGCACATTTTTCGCCCCCTCTCCATACCAGCCCTTAACGGCAACATCGAGGTCGAATGTTTCAGGAGAGTAGGTCCATAAGCGATCTGACAGCGAGTAGGCAACCTGCTGGATCAACGTCTGTGCAGTAACATATGTTGGTCCGCTAATTGAGGTAAAAGGGATGGGTTGGCCAAAGGGCAGGCTTGTGGAATGCTGTTGGAATTCTTTCAATGCCTTCTTGGGGCCTTCTTGTACAGGCTGTGACTCAGGCGCTGGGCCATTGGACTCTGCTTGCTGCAAATGCATGAGCAGCAAAATAAATATATGTCGCTAAATATCACAAAAGTATAACCAAAAAAACTGCGAGCAATGACCCCATACAAATGTCCACCCAAAACAATCTACCTATGATGTACCTATCGCCGCCGCGTACCGGACTTTTACAAATGCGATGGCGTGATTGGAGCTAGCCATGCATCGGCAGTCATCCCATGCACGTGGATCTACGATCATCCCGAGATTAGATAACCTTATATGCCGGCGGGTACAAGCTCATTGGTCGAGCTGAGGTAACCACTCGAGCCACTCCTTATCCATTAATGATGCTTGCCACTGGGCTATTTCAACGTCAAACATGGACAGCGAAAGTATTTCATCGGCCGCCCTCGTAGGATGCACAGGGTTAATTGTACGTCTCTCGCATGCACTCGCAAGCACAAGTTGTGCAGCTACTAACATCATGATTACAGGGTTCCCAAATCCTTGCAACCTTGGCTGCCCTCCCTCAAGAGCCTACAATAATCGCACTCGCACGTAAAGCCTTACCTGCCAGCTCATCAAAGGACAGCATCAAACCTCTCATCGAAAGTGACAGCTCAAAATGGGCTGCCAGCATCCGGCAGCTTTCGCCGCCACCTAGCGTCTTCCTCTCAGCGTTGGGGACCACAAAAGCTGCAGCCGGCTCAGTCGAAGCCCAGCGCAAAATAGACTATGACCTCAATCTCTCTCTAGCTACAGCTGCCAAGGAGTCTGGGGTCAAGGTCTACGTCCTCATCTCGTCCGATGCTGTTTCCACCAAGTCTTTGTTTGCTTATGGCAGGATGAAGGCCGAGCTAGAAGAGGCCGTAAAAGCTCTGAAATTTACCCATACTGTCATCTTGAAGCCTGGATTACTACTCGGCTCGAGGCAGGATAGTCGGCCTGCTGAAGCTGCCATTCGAAAGCTTGCCGGCGGTTTGGGATCGATGAGTAAGTCGCTGACGGACTTCTGGGCACAGGATGCCAACGTGGTTGGCAATGCAGCTGTTGCGGCGGGGATACAGTGTGTCGAGGGGGAAAGGAAGGAGGGCGTTTGGATCGTGAGTCAGAGTGAGATCATCCGATTAGGCAGGACGGAATGGAGGGGAAAGAAGTGAGCCATGATTCTAGCAACAGTTGAGAACTATCTACGAGTTAAGAAGTGTATGGATGTAAGAGTCTCTTCGCCCCCGGATTTCCCTAAGGAGTCTCGTTTGGCTGGTAGGGGCCTCTAGAAGAATCAAGATAGCATTAATTTCGACGTCTGAATCGATGATAGGTAGAAATAAGAGGATGATACGACGCCTCCTTGGGGATTCGATGGCCATATCCGACAGCGCGATAGTACGGGATACGGCGGACCAAGCTACAAGCTCGAAATTCTCGCCCGGGCACAGGGATTTGAGGTTTCATGCAATATATTATGCAATGTTTGCGCGAGATCATTTCGATAAACTGGCCATTGAGCGAATATATTCTTTCATCGACCGCGCAGAAGAGTCTTCTGCCATCTATCTGTGCGCATAAACTAGGGATGATCCTCTTCACGAGTATATGCTCCGTTCAAGAATTGTGATTTATTGTAATTGGGTTCCTAGGGGTACGCATCACACCAATTGGTAATTTGACATTCGTAGGTGGGTGATCTTTCGTGCAATCACTGTTCAAAATCACTCCCTCGGGAATCATCGAAGGATGTCGATCACAAATGAGCGGCATTCGGTGATCCTTCTGATTGGTGCAGCGACTGTGGGAAGCAGCCAACCATGTGCCACTCCGGCTGTCACCCTAGTGCTACAGCCTTGTCACGGCGTCTCCGAAAGACTTGGTCGTGGCCTTACCGCTTGCCCGTCTATGCTCTTTACAAGGCACTCCCCAATGACGTATTTGGACAGAGTCTCGTTCAGCACACGCTGCAAAATCAACATCTCTATGTATACCTGTTCTATATATGCAATTTATAATGCCAATGGGGCTCAAGATTCTTCATCCTGAGCCTGGCTATGGTGCGGACGAGACCACTGTTATTGACGTGGCCGCTATACAAGGACTGAGCAAAGACGCGGTAGACACTTGGATTGACCCCATATATCTAAAGTCTTTTGGTTAGAGATTACCTGCCTGCAGACCTCAGCGGAGCTCGATGATGAGCTTCAGCTAAAGTATGTATACACCTCAGCATCACAATTTCTACATCTGGCTACTCTCGCAGCTCTGAACGTAACATGTGATATGGTGTGCCCCCTCAAGTGAGCTAGCGTGGGATTAAGTCGGCCCTAGAGAGTTTACAGCGAACGCGCTCTTGTACATTTCGCGTCACCAAGTCGAGCTGAGAGGAAGAGGTCCCTCGTGCCAGCAGAGATCATTTCAGGGGTCAACGCCTCGCGAACGAGGACTCATGACACGCAACGTTACATCGAATTTCTTCTCCAGCAAAGTACCTGCCCACACTAAGCCTAAATCAATCCAAGCCAATCGCCGTCAACGTAACATAAATTACCAGCCCCGACTCGTGTGTAAACTTTCCATAATGCAACCCTGTATAGCCCATCCTCGTGCTCTCAAGCAGCTTCAGCGCCACGTCGGTCACAAATCCCCATGGTATTGGCGTGTTCATGCTAAAGAAACGTAACTCAAGTCCACCTAAAGCGAGGCGAACGAGGTCGCCCGCCATCAGACCGTGGCCAATGGTATAGGGATGGCTGGCAGGGACTGTGGAGGGGAACGTGCTGGCATAGTCGGAGACTGCTTGGTAGAAGAGAAAGAGGGCATTGCAAGCAGGCATAACAGGCAAGAGGGCGGTGTAGGTTGACGCGTGGGTTGTCCAGCCATTTCCGAGAGCAATGGTCGATAGGAAGAGTGTGGGGGAGCGTTTGGAGAGTGGTTGGCATGAGGGTAGGGGAAATATATCATGAGACGGAGAAGTGAGTGGTGCGTGAGTGGCTCGGGGCCTGTGCACGACGCTGCCGAGGGCTGGACTCGAGCTCGAAGCCGGAGCAAACAAGATAAGGATTAAGGATAGTGTCCATGCAGAGAGATAGAGACAGGAGACATGACGCATGATCTCATGGTGATGAAAGGAAGGACGGGTTTCAAAGGGGCTGAAAATTTATCGATGAAAGATGCCACTTCGCAAGAGCTCTCTGGTGTCAATGAAGCTCGGCGGGAGTACCTGTGCAGAGGGCACAGGTTTCGCGCAGAAGCGCAAGCTCGTGAGCAGAGCCGCAGGAGCCGTCACAATTCTGCGACAATTTTGGGAGCGGCCGTGCGTTTGGGCACCCGAGGTTTTCAAAGCCCTCAGTGAAGCGCCCAACGATCATTTGCATTTTCCCAACGGAGTAGAATATGGGAGGAATGTTTTGCAATTCAAGGCCGAATGGCAGGCACGGCGCTGCCAGTAACGACCCCTTTTGCCTGCTGCAATTCTGGAGGCAGAGTTGCCACTTTGTCCTTGAACAGCTTCTCTGCTTTCGTCCAAACTGTGGCTCTGGACCTATTTGGCAGAGAAAGTAGGCTCGGTAGCAATGCAGCGCTAAATGCCTCTGATGCTTCTACAGAACAGTGAGTACATCGCGCCTCGCTAAGAATGGAGGAGCAGGTAGATACCTCGAGGTAGGAGAGAAGGGAGATGATCAATCGTAATGTAGCTCAAAGGCGGGTCTTCGAAGCCAGGAAGCCGCATGGTAGGTTTGTCGAAGTACGTGGGCTTGTTGCAAAAGGGGATACTACGAGATACTGGTTAGCATTTTCTTCGCCGTTTTGAATCTTCACCTGCGTCGCGGGAAATTACTTCACTTACGGATTGTTCTGATTTGTTGTATCACCTATCCAGTCAGTAATACACAGGTTGTAGACCCTTGGGAGGTGCACCTACAAGACACGTCACAAACAACGCTCAGCCTTCTTTTGGCCTCTTTTTCCTTGAGAAAGTCTTCTGTCACAAATTTAGGAATCTCCTTGTCAAGATATATACAGTTGACGAATATCTTTGCGTGTTAGCGAGTCCAAGCGTTCAACTCTCGATACTCAATGCTTACGTCTGACTCTCGTATTTCAGCAAAGGGCCCTCCTTTTTTCGTCTCTTCCAGATCCCACTTGAGTAATCTTGTTTCGGGGATCCCCACGTTCTGGCAGAGTTTTAGTGCTCCACTGCCGCATCTACCTTGCGCGCTACATAGATTTCGGAATTAGATTCTTAGATTCAATGACGTCCTGGAGGAGCCGCTACTGAGCAATACCTCCAGAATATATGTTATAGCTTATGGAGAGCACAGAACAGGGACAAGTAGCTCACCCTATGATCAGTATCTGCGGAGGCTCACCACCAGTCTTTGCAAGCCCTTTTGCGAGCTCTGCCTTAACCTCTGCGTCAAGCTCACTTTGATTTTGATAGTGGGTTTTGCCAGGCATTGGCACTTCTCCACCGTGCTCGAGCTGCCATGCCCAGTCCATGATCGCCAGGGCCTATCAACGTTTTGCAGTCAGTATTGGCATTCAACCGTTCCTGACAAATTGCGGATCAGGCATGTGGTTCTTCGAAAGACGTACTGCTCCAGCGTACCCCGCATGGTAGCCTTCTCGGTCAGTCATTGCTTCCTTCTAGGACACGAAAAGCCATACCGAAGGCCGCTATCCTTCTACCATCATCACCCTCTAAGAATTCCATATCATACAATGTTCCCCCACCGCGGGGAAAGCGACTGAGAACACTGTCCCATCCTTGCTGCGCTTTGTAACAATGAGCGAATTGTATATGGGTGTGCTTCGATTTGTTAGCCTCACTGTCTAGAAGATCGAAATTTGGACTGGGGGCCAGCTGGTCGCACTTTCAGGGGGAACTCCTCCTCCGGAAGTTCCTTTAGACCTATAATCACACTATTCGCATGTCAAAGTCAGTCTACCATTATGAGCTATGTCTGAGCTCTGTAACAAGCTTGAAGAGTAGGAAAAAGATTGAGAATATCATTCCCTTCCAAAAGACGTACTGCTGTGTCGGTGCAGAGGACCAGCTTCCAGTCGGAACAAGAGTGGCTCCAGCTTTTTCAAATTCGGTGTCGTCGAAAATTCTGACGGGACTCCTCTCAACATTGACATTGAAGCTACCACTGGCCAAAAGTTTCTCGACAGTGGTTGGAGTCAAAGCACTTCGATGCTCAAGCTTCTTGTCCTCGGATCGCTACATGATCATTAGTGAGTGGTTGTGAGTCTTCGAAAAAGCAAGCTAGCTTGCCAGATGGAGTGTCAGCTTGGTGGTAGCCATGCTTGAGCGTCGAAACCTCGAAGGTCACCAAATGATAGTCAATTTGAGAGCGGAGATAGTGATCTACGACCAGGTGGTGAGCTGAAGTAGCCAAAACGATTCGTCCGCCGTATTCAATAAGAGGTGATGCAAGTAGAATCTCTTCGACACCTATTTTCTACGCAGTCAGCGCTACAGTAATGTAGTCGGACCAATGAATTTGTGTGCGTGGAACGGAATACGGCGGAGCAAACCCTATGTACGGTCGGCGGAACTTCGGATTATAAGGGTTTACTCCCACGGCCTGCCGTAGGGATCCGTTTCGCACTGAGAAGGTTTTCATTAGCATTTCTCTCCCATCATCGCTGCAATTTCTTGATCAGAGCAACCCTCTTCATTAACAGTAACCCATCCTTGCCTTTTTCAAGGACTCCTTTGTACGAGAATAAAGTACAGTTGGAGCACTTGCTTCGTCAATAATTTGGAAAACGAGGTGAAAGCAGTTCGTACTAAGAGCTATGTCCGCTCTCCTCCGTGGCAGCGCTAGTAGAGATGGTACTTACTCACACTCAGATCTCCAAAAGTGGAGGAAACAGTTGACAAGATGACAGAAGAGAAGAATGAGTCGATTTATTCAACCGCAACACTTGTTGCATCTTCATCATTAGACCGCCAAAGACTACTGCTACGGGAAATAAAGCCCAGTATCTGGGTCATCTTTATAGGCCTCATTAGCATTATTGTCCGTTGTGCCTTTGACGTTTGGCTTGACACTACTCTCGACTTTGATTCGAGGTGCCCAAGAACTCGCTGGGCGGTCTTTAAAGAAGTGTCTCATTTTTGCCTCCTTACCGAGTGCATTGGTGTAATGCTACTTGGCGTTCTCAGAGTTTCCGTCTCAGACGAACTATCGGACACAATCGATATTCCTGGCGTGACCGCAGTGGCCACGCAACTCACGTGTCAGTGGATTCTGACCGTATACGCAGTATACCTTCAGGACTGGAAGAACGGCCATTGCTTGGCCCTGTCCTAGAGAACCTCTTCCTCGAGCGACGTCCGGCGTCAGCTGGCCGCAGGGCACGGCGTCAAGGATCATGATGTATCTACCGGCGACGTGGTCTACCGTATCGTCATACCTCGGGAACAGATGCAAGGGGACAAAAGTGCTCTTGATTTGCTCGACAACGAAACCTAACCCAGGTCTGATAATGAATGGCAGGACTTCATGTGGGGAGTCGACGTCATGAAAGACACCATTGATCACTGGGGCAAGTGGGTGACTTAAGTCGAGGGGCATCATCTTGGGAGTGTGAAAGCCGTGTTCTATTGACTCACTACTTCTGAAACCAGTTGGTCGAGACTCGCGTAGGTAGGTTCTGCTGAATTGGCTTTGTAGATCGGGAAATGGAAGTTCTACAATTGCTACTTCCTTTGCATGGGTATTTTCTTCTCTTGTCCCCATCAAGAACTATCACAGGTTCATCATGTCATATCTTCGGTGCATGACGAATTTAATGCTTACAAAGATTAGGAAGCCAAACAAGCGTAGAATTACAGGATTATATATTATAATTAAATTCGTACTTGCTCGCTCGAGATTTTAGGAGGCTTAGACTCTACTCTAGTCAATGCGAACTACGAGCCAAGGAGTCTGTCTTGTAAACATCAGAACGAGCTTAATAGGTAAGTCAAAGCATCATGAGTATTTCAACGAGTGGCATGCGTGAGACATCATGAGTCATGGCAAGGACTTCTTGTGGTCAGTATCTGCTGCTTCAGCTGTGTTATCAAGATGAAGTGGTTGAAACGCAGGTGTCATGAGCTGCTTGTCTAAGCTATCGTCTCATTGCTATCACTGTGCGCATCTGTCAATACATGAATGCGGTAATTCGCGCAATGGGTATCTTAGTGGTCAGGAGAGCAAAAACAAGAGGCCGTCAGGGTCGTCAAGAGCGATTCGTCCGCCACGTCAGGGGCACCACGCATCGACCGTATGCTAGACCGCGACATCACGCCAGAAAGAGCGGTGCGGGTTACGCTCCTCGTCCTCCGCAAGCTCCTGGTAATTCTCGACATTGTTTGCCATGGTCTTCGTCTCGTCAAAGCACCAAGCAACATAGTACCCACTGCAGAATTTGATCACGAAAGTCTCGTCGCCGAGCAGTCTGGTCTCGTAAGGGTTCGGATCTTTCCCCCCAACCTCTTCTATCTTTGTTTCCAACAGCTGTGGCGAGACTATTGGCACCTTTTTCCAAGAGGGTTGTCTAGGATCCAATACTCGCAGTTGTTGCTCGCTGTAAGTCACATTCAATCGCATTTGGGTGGCCAACATATATGCAACGCCTTTCCACCAAAATAAGTCACATCGAGTTGTTGGAACGGAGGAGCCGCGGATGGTGTCCGATCTGATTCCCAGCTCATCCTTGTTGACGTCGTAGTATACGCGAAAGAATTGCACAGGCTTCGTCCAATCCTCTTCAATCGTGTTCGTCCAAAGGGTTTCAATCGTGTACGTCCAAAGGACTACCTGCCCATAATATTCTCTGTTGCTACTTGAAGGAGAGGTCTGGACTCTTTGACGAAGTTGACCCCATCCAAGTGGCTTCGGGATTATAGTTGATCCCTAAGACTCGATGTTGCCTCGGAAGTCGAACTTTGTGTAATAGGCGAGGGCGTCCTCGCGTTTATGCCAATCATTCATCACGAGCTCGAAGAAAACGATTGACCGTCCATGCTTGCTTATGATTGCATCCCACCAATAACGACCAGCATCGGGGTCACGTTCCTCCCGCAATGGAATAGCGAAGTGGCTGATTGTCTGAGAATGAGGCCTCCACGTCGAGAAGTTGACGCTGTTAGTCGGTCCATCTCCAAGTCGTGTGCCGTTATTTGAATATCGTACGATATCCTCCTCGTGGCACAGAGAGTTATGATTGACATTTCTCTTGCCATGAAGTACCACGACCATAAATTCTGAGATCAGAACCCCCCATACAGGGTCGGCGACGGTGGTGAACTCAAACTTCGAAGGCATGGATGTTAAACCTTGGCTTCGGCGTCCGGTAGTTGCCCTATTCCAGATCCAGCAGTGCCCTTGTTCAGTCGCGACGGCTAGTGTGGCCGCAGAAATCGCAAATTGCTGAGCTGTCTCACCATCTGGTATTTTGCATTGTCGAACTTGGCCTGAAATGAGAGACTTTACACAGACCTGTCTTCGGCCAGAGGTGATCCACGCAAGGTGGCCATCAGCGTACTTCACCATATCCTCCCATCGTTCCATTGATTTGTTGCCCCATTTGCCAACGGCCATGCTGGAGGCTCTTCCGTTGCAGAAAGCGTCTTCTCCAAGATAGATTCGCTTGGCTTCATCTTCGACCTGCTTCCATGTGGAATATCTTGCAGAACGTGGAGGCAAGTCTGTGTTGTGGGATCTCAAGGAAGCCTCTACCGTCTGAACAGATATCACGTTTCTCCACTGACGTGACACACGCCGTACCTGGAACAATTGGTGAAGTGGGAGGTGTTGACAGATCTTCTGGGCTGTTTCGAGAGGAATTCTTACAAAAGGATCATTGTCGTGTAGAGTGTTCGCCATGATTGCTGTATGTTCTGTAGACACTATGTGTCCTATATTCGACAGTGATCTGTGGTGTACTGTTGGAACTGTGTCGTGAAAGAAAGAAAGAAAGGTGAACTCTTACATCTTTGGCTTCACATCAGCCTTCTTAGAATTCCCTATACGCTCATTGGCTTGTACGGCGTCCGGTATTTATATATTCCGCCGCTATAAAACTTAGCCTGGCTCGGCTACCTTATCTAGGTAGGAATAGTCATCAATCATGGCTTTCTGAACACAGCTTGTAATATTGTTTTCTATATACCAAAGGTGAGATTCCATGACCATGAAAGTGATATATGTATAGACACAATTGAGCAATTCACTCAACCAAACTGTTCCAAAGCGATTACTTTTCAAGGTCGGTTTATAGCTCTATAGAATCATGACACACACTGAAGACAGAATTGCCAACAACACGCTGAGAACTTGGTAATATACCTACACACCTCCCAGAGTCAGATCTTGGCATGGCACTATATCCCGCGCAGTGGGTAGTGCCGTACGGATCAAGGCTGAGAGTCAAGCTCGAAAGCAGTCCTGCCAACCGCTGAGCTGGGAGTGTAACATAAATGGGAAACGTGTGTTTCAAAGTCGAGGGAAATCCTCGTAGTTGAACCAGGTTTTACTCAGGTGACTAATCTCTCCTTAGCATCACTCTGAGCTGCTTCGGGTCCACTCCTCTGAGTTCCATTGCCGGCAGCTCTCCCGTTCGATGAATTCACAGATTACTTTGAGGTGACGCTTCTCAGGTGAATGGACGTCAATATTGCATGATCAGGGCTGTATGATTGCGATACGTCTTATGAGGTCAAGGTGAATTAAGGATAGTAGTCAATATTCTGAAGTGGAAAATGCGTCTTCCAGAGGTTAAGGTCTCCGGTTTGGAAGGCACACTTTGACAAGCAGTAGGAGCTTGACAATTTGCAAGCTCAAGGTATGCTTTCTCGTGCAGGTCTCTTTTGCAATCGAATTCCATGACAGAAAGGGTACAGGAAGAATACGAATATCAGGTTTGTAGTAGGCAACGGTATGTTGTATTCTTTGGTGGCGTTCTTGAATTAACTTCTGAACACTTAAACTTGAAGGGATTTGAAACCTTGGGACTGTGAAAGGAAAGACTCCCTGAACGAGCTCAACATTCCCATCTCATGATGCATCGGTTTCTGTGTCTTACGTCACTTGGCTAAGATAAGGTTACCCCACAAACAATGGTCGGGGAAACGCCACAAATGATTCTGACGAAGGAAAATAGCAACATGTCTTGTACTCAGACGTTTCCTTTTATCTCATTAATGTGATACCTAGTTCTGCTACCATCTTTCTTGCAAATCACTACGGACGTCGAACAACTTCAAAGCTGGGAGCTTCGGTCAGTCCAAGCGAAATTGGTACAGGTCTTAAGCACGGTGAAAAATTGATGGTAGCCCTAAGAAGATTGTGGAGAATAGAATTGGGTAATGATTTGAGGCTCGACTGATCATATTTCGAAAGAGAAGAACGTGGTCGTTGGAGGTCTACACCCCGAAAATTTTTTACAGCTATGGCTGGTGGTGCTCCGGTCCCCATTCCAGATTTGGACCCGGAAAATACCATCCTAAGTATCGCTGATTTGCAGAAAGCCGCATCAAAGAAGCTTGGAAAGACTGCGGGAGGTACGCCATTCACGCTAGATCTAATTTCTTCATCTGTATCATGGCCTATCCAATCATGTTGGGTACCGCTTCTAAAAACTTGAATTAAATTATTGCATATTGCTACGGAAGATGTATGCTCAGCTTAGAAAGCCTTGAGGCTTGAACTTGTACTTTCGGAAAACTTTCCTATATCGTGTTCGAACCCGTGATTGATCAGTGCGTAACAATATCACGTTTGGCATTTGCAGTCATACTCGCTTGTGCATGAATGACTGCCTTTATTGGCGCTACACTCGGTCAAAGGTTGACCGCTATTACCCGTCCAGAATTCTACAACTCAGGATCAACAGACCAGATCACCATCCACGAAAACTCAACAGCTTTCTCTAGATATCGTCTACGTCCACGGGTCCTTGTCGATGTCTCCGGCGTCGACACTTCCACCACCGTCTTCGGCCAGCATGTTTCATTTCCTCTATCCGTAGCACCAACAGGTCTCCAAGCCATGGCCCACCCGGACGGTGAGCTGGCAACCAGCAGAGCCTGCGCAAAAAAAGGAGTAAATATGACCATAAGTTCCTACTCCAACAATCCAATCGAAACCGTCCGATCAGCCGGCACAGCTATCGGACCCATGTGCCACGCCATACAGCTCTATACCATGAAAGACCGCAGCCTCCAAGAGAGGATCATACGCTCAGCAGAAGCAGCCGGCTGCACCGCCATCTTTCTAACCGCTGACTCCCCTGTCCTAGGTGTTCGCTACAACGAATGGCGCAACGATTTCCGTACCCCCGAGGGGCTTGCCTTCCCAATTATTGAGAAAACGACCGAAGAAATCAGGAGTCAAACGCATGATAGTGGATTCGTGGCGTTCAACGATGATTCGCATAATTGGGATCGCGATATCCCGTGGTTGCGATCGATCACGAAGATGCAGATATGGATTAAGGGTGTGCTGACGGCTGAAGATACCGACTTGGCTGTGAAACATGGGTGCGATGGGATTATCGTAAGTAATCACGGTGGTAGACAATTAGATGGGGTTATGGCGACTTTGGATGCGCTCCCAGAGTGTGTAGAGGCGGCGCAGGGGAGGATTGGGGTTCATGTGGATGGTGGGTTGAGATCTGGGACGGATATCTACAAGGCGTTGGCACTTGGCGCGGACTGCTGCTGGGTTGGAAGGCCGGCGATATGGGGACTAGCGGTAAGTTCTGCCATGAAGCTGATCTATTGAATGTTGGGCTGACACGAATCGTCGAGCAGCATGATGGTGAGGCAGGAGTCAGTCTTATGCTTGAGACGTTGCATAATGAGTTTAAACGATGTATGCAATTGACAGGGTGTAGGACAGTAAAGGACATCACGAAGGCTTCTCTTTCGAGGAGGAACGCTGATGGGGTTATGAAACGCTTGTGACGCTAAATAATCCAGCCTTAGGTTGATATTATGTAGGAGAATGTACAAAACTACGGGTAAGCGCTGCTACCCATGAATTTGTTGTACACAAAGCCTGTCATTTTCTCTTACACATCGAGGCTATAAGCACCAATTTCCGATCCCAAGTCTCAAATGCTCTGCCGTGATGTATGGATCGATTGGTGTCTTCTTGAACTTAGATCGTCGAGGATCGGGACGAAGATCGGAAGTATCCTGGGGGGTAGTCCATACATAGCGAAAGTCCTCCACGCAGTGTCTTTCGCAATACTTTATACGCCTGTCTTCTCGGGAGGCACATCAAGATTCCAATCGATCACACCATCATCTCCATACCTCCCCTTCAACCACTCATTCGTCTTCTTGAAATGGCCACAGTCAAACTAAGTTTGGTCAGCATTATTAGTATGACACAACGGCGGCACACTCACGAATCCCCGAGCGGCACTCAACGGGCTCGGGTGCACACTATGCAACAGACAATGCTTGACCTTGTCCACCTTCTTAACCCTATCCGCAGCCGGCTTTCCCCACGCCAAAAAAACTACTCCATGCGTCCTCTTCTTGGCTACAATGTCAATAACCTTCTGGGTGAATTGCTCCCAGCCCTTCTTCGCGTGACTATTTGCCTCATGCGCCCTCACAGTCAAGCACGTATTGAGCAGCAAGACGCCCCTATCAGCCCACGGCGTGAGGAGGCCCCCATTCTTGGGTGGTGGTGAGAAGTCCGGATACTCTTTCTTAAGTAGCTTGTAGATGTTCTGGAGGGAAGGTGGTGCCGGAGTGGGAGGGCGAACGGAAAAGCAGAGACCGTGGGCTTGATTTGGGCCGTGGTAAGGATCTTGACCTACGATGACGACTTTGACGGTATTGAGAGGTGTGTGACGAGACCTGTGTAACAAATAGAATAAGTAGGAGCACAAAACAGCCCCTGCTATCAATGAGACATACCAAGAATACACATCCATTGCTGGTGGGAAAACCTTCTTCCCAGCCTGATGCTCTGCCTTCAAGAATCGCTTAAGATCCAGGAAGCCCTTGCTGACGACATCGTCTTTCAGTACCGCAAGCCAGCTCTCATCTAATGTCTCAATCTCTAACGCTAACAAGTCCTTCTGCTCGTCCGTGAGCTTTTCGACCCATTTGGCTTTGTCGAACTTGGGCGCAGCTGGTTCAGGAGCTGACGCGGTGGAAGGGAAGATAGATGCCGTTGGTGTGGTTATGGTAGTGGAATCGGTACCCTTCTGAGGACTGTCCGCTGTAGCGTTCAGTGGAGAAGAATTAACGGTTGATGAAGCGATCGAAGCTGCCGCTGCTGCTGGCTTGGCTGGAGCAGAAGGTGAGGAGAAGAACGAGGTTATAGAGGCATTGGCTTTTGGTTTCTTCGCTGTGGAGCTCGCAATGTCTGCGGCTTTACGCTTGAGAGGCGTGGCCATGTTGGTGTCCAAGAGCAACGCCTAGGGAGAGCCTTTTTTTGAGATACCTCCAACAAAGTTCTGTCAGGTAAGTCAGGCTACGACCTGACGTGAAGCGGCGCGTGAAAACACGCTAGTACTGCTTGCTTAGTCAGCCTTATCAAATCTACCCCAGCTCCCTAGCCCTCGATAATCACATGAAAACGTATCAACCCCAAGACGTACGTATGGGTTCGGGACACACGAGACGATGAAGTATTCAAGGACTATGAATGATTCCAAACTGTGAAAGGGTGGACCTTCAGCTCGAGCGCGCTTGGAGTGGTCTCTTTGCTCAGCCTGAGAACGTTTTGCCGGATCCCCACAATCGTCCCGAAACCGCACCAATAATTCGCAACTGCGAATCTCTTCTAAATACACGGAAGGTTCCATGAATTGAAAATTGACATGTACCTGGGCTTCGGGTAGATGGCAGGAGACGCCGTACTAGGGATTGACGGAAGACAATCGCATTGGGCGTTGTTCTACAATGGCGGAGCTCATGAGTTTTCATCAGTGCGTCCTGAAACTCGGGATCTTTGGTCACCACTCATCTAGATCTTGATGTTATAGGATTCGGCGCTCAGATCTAGATTCTGAGTACTCTTCAGATGAATCAGACAATTTTAAAGCTGAGCTCGACGCTCGTTTCCGTGAACAAATAAAAGATTCATATCAGCAAACTTTCGGGGTCGAAGAGATCAGATGGAGAGATACAGATGACAAGTCTGCTTTCGGTACAGTTGAAGCGAGGAGGGCGGAGAGCGGAGGCGAGGAGATCTACGAGTTCCGGCTCTTTAGTAATCCCTCAAAGTCTGAACTTGCCAGTGGAACGAACCATAATCCACAAAAGATTGCCTTGAGGTCACCAACCCCGCCAAGTGGCGAGTCAGGCTTCCTCAAGCCGCGAAGACCAGAAGGATACTATTTCACTGGAGCCTCGAGTGCAGAGCGATTGGAGCAATATAGAGAGGCTGCGGTGTCTGGTGCAGATATTCTTGAGGGCATGAGGACAAGATGGGTATTGACTCGTCTAGTGATGACGGCAATGTGCCTTTTCGCTTACACACTCATAGCAGGGTTGGGCACTGCCATGGCGCGTCACGAATGTCAATTTGAAGAGATCAACAGATTCGGAGGACTTTCAGAATCTGCCTCTAAGCAGAAGTAGTGGTAAGAAACGCAGTGGAAAGAAGAGACGTATTGCTGTTCGAAAGAAAGCGGCATTGAAAGTCGCGATTCAGTCAGCAGCCCGGCAGAGCAAGGCAGAAAAGGAGGTCGCTGAGAAAGAGAAGCGAAATCGCAGGAATAGGGAGAAGAAGGTCAAGAGGAGACAGAAGGAAAGGTTGAAGAAGTCAATGCCAGACTGAAGTTCGCACTTGCCTCATGACAGAGGCTTGGCCAAATCCCATACGCAACGACTGGATTTGGGCTGCTTACCTTCTAGAATTTCCAAGCATCAGCTCTCGACCTAACATCCTGGCAGCAACTCTATCATTATGTCTCAGTCCTGCTATCAAACACCAAATGTAGCAGTGAACTCCACCGAGTTATCACCCTGCGCCGGTACGGCAGGCACAGACACAACGAGTCTTTGCTGCACGCCACTCGGCATCTGCCTCACCAACGGGCTATGTGCCACAAATTCAGGCCCAGCAAGTCTATTTTACAGTGGGGGCTGCACTGATATTACTTACAAGGCTGCAATTTGCCCTAAATTTTGCACGACTCCAGGAGACAGCTATGTTGTTGGTTGCACAGGACCCGATTCAGCAGTCAAAGATGGAGATTTCTGTTGCTCGACCAATGGGGATTCGGACTGTTGCAACGACGCTATCAATGCCTTGGGATTGGCTCCTTCGGTGTCTTCGGCAGTGGCAGGAGTAAGCCCAACAAGCAGCGCCACGGTCTCCTCAAGCTTACAGTCGTCCTCATCATCGCCTCCGACTATCATCCGCGTATCTGCAAGCTCACCGTCAACCTCCACTGTTTCGGTTTCCGCATCGCGGACTCTAACCCTCGTACCTGCAAGCCCACCGACAACCTCCCTTACTTCGGTTTCCGCATCGCCAAGTGGACCAGCCAGCCACAAGTCGAAGTGGCCTCTTGCCGTAGGACTCAGCATTGGATTGGGAATTCCATTCATTTTGTTGCACATTTTCCTTCTCTGTTACTGTTTGAAGCACACGCAACGCGGCAAGCGAACCCGTCAGAGATTCAGTAGTCTGAGACGTACCCCCGTTACGAGAGCCAAACCTGTAGCTACAGGCCTTTCTGATCCTTCAAAAGACCAGGCTATAGAGCTGCCGACCAGCCGGCCAAGTGTAGAGCCTAATCCTTCAAGTCACTTGCCCTTGAGAGAGGAGCCCGCCCCGCCAGTGGAGATGAGTACCGATACAGAGATTCCTGCATCGAGAGGCAAGAGCTCTACGATGCCCGGAAGTAGGATTGTGCCGGATGTGGATCCTAGACGTCCACAAGATGGGTATTTGGGTGCAGTGACGGCGACGCAGGCTACGGGGAACATATGGAGATATTGAATGGACACCCTTCGCTCTACTAGCATAGCAATCACTCTGTTCATGAGTTTTTCGTCTCCAGGCTAGCCATTATACTATACGAAAAGCCTAGCCAACAAACGTTATTCTGTCAATGACGCGCAAAGCCAATCAACTCCAGTCCACGTCTCCCTATCCAGTCCCAAAAAAGACCGCAACACCTCTCTCCCACCCCCACACCACCCAATCAC
>JASZXT010000153.1:8335-47066 GCA_035521555.1 Lecanoromycetidae sp. Uapishka_2
ATTGGCATTGGCATTGGCATTGGCATTGGCATTGGCATTGGCATTGGCATTGGCATTGGCACTGGCATTGGCATTGGCATTGGGATTTGGCAAAGCGGATACGTTTGGACATGATGGGATATCGGAATGAGATATGATATTGGGTTTATCGCAACAAAGATTATTCTGCGACCTTCTGACGATCGCCTCGATTGGCGTAGATACATTCATCTGATTTAACAGATATCTACCAACGCAACAGCGTCAAAGTGACATTGCTACACCGACCTCTCGATTGTTCTCCTTTTCCCAACTTCAACGAATCTACTGAAATCCAATATATTCCAATAGTGCTGCTCCAATGATTCGAGAATGGTCTTTGATCACAAGAGCTTTTCGCGGCCGTCGTCTTGATCTCTAGGAAATAATCTATTGATTTCTGCACAGAAACTCTACTCGCGCCCGTCAAAATGCTTCTCGACCGCCTTGACAGGCCAGAATCGGTAATGACATAATTGTACAAGAATCATCATTCTGCATTGTGGGGTATCTCTCGCAGCAGTTCGCTCGCTAGATTACAAGACACAGTAGCTGCCATCCAACAACCAAAATGAATGCCCACAACGCCTAAGACAACTATGTAGTAGGATGAAACGAGATACGTGAAATGTTCTATACATCATGTATGTCACCTGCTGGAGGACAATATACCTCTCGTGCCAGCACTCCGTTTCCTGCTCGAGCTGCCCTCTTTCCTCGCTTCATTCTCCACATCCCAATCACCGAGGAAGCTTCCTGCATCTTCGATAGCCGCGGTGAGTTCGGCACTATCGAGTGTTGGATTATCGTTGCGATTTGTAGTTCCAAAAGCAGTATCGAATGGGTCGATTGGGAGACTGATACCGAAGTCTTCTTGTGGTTGTTGTCCGTCTTGATAGATACTCGTTTCGGTCAATGTACCATTGGGTAGAATGGAAAATGATGTGAACGAAGATGGCGGCTTTGATGTGGTATCCGGATGAGAAAGCGGAATTGGTGGAGATGGCTTTGGAGGTGATGGAGATGGGGAGGTGGACATGGAGAGGGATTTCTTGTCGAAGGCCCCTAACATAGAATAGCTGGGCGACAGCGCTGGCGCAGGCGTGGGCGAGTTCTCTTTTGTAGGCGACGGACCAAAGCTGATCCGTTGCGGAAGCGGTGATGGCCTTTTCTTGACTGTGGTAATGGCGAAGGGTGACATTGCATCCACCATGGCTTGGGTACTCATTGGCTCTTCTTCATCACTGTCTTCAGACTTGACGGTCTTGTGACCTCCACTACCTCTCCTACGAGCAGTTCTTGCTTCTGGCGTGACGCCTAATTCCCCGATTCTGCCACCGTGAGGACTCGAAGCCTCGGTTTTGCTAAGCTTGGGGGATTCAGCGAGATCCGAAAGATCCTCTTTGAAACGGCGTTGAGCTTTCAATGCCGCAGCCTGTGTCGATAGATCGAGATATGAATCTCCTTCGTCTAAACTCAGGAGTATCGGCGATTGTCTGTCTGTTTGTAGTAAATCCGTTGATGGCACGGAGGTCAATCGAGCAAGCTGGATTTGTGCATCTGGAATGACCTGAGCTTCCGGGAGGATGTCAGAGCTGCGAGTGCTCTTGCCATTATTTGACGGCCGTAGTGACGACATGCCAGAAGTCTCAGCCACAGGCATTGAGCCTTCACTAGCCTTCCGCTCTTTCCTCTTACTCCTCGTAGGGGAAGTCGACGGATTATCTACCGACGAGCTTGAGGTGGGCTTTGATGGGCGCCGAGATTCAGCAATATTTGGCCCTCCCGAAGATGTTAATGTAAATCGCCTCATAGCATGGGTATTTTTCTTGACGCTAGTAGTCTCGTTCTTCCCAATGGCAGGTGGGCTTGATGAATATGGTGATGCGTCGGATGCAGCTTTCGCCTGAGCAGCCTCAAGAGCTGCGGCAAATTCACTGCTTCCGGATGAGGATAAAGATTCGGACCTGGGTCTGAGCTGAAAAGCCTCTTGCGCGTCTACCAACAGGGCCTGCTCTCGAGAGGAAGAAGTGGAAGAGCATTTCGTGACATGACGGTACTTGAACTCTGGGAAGTTGGTCGAAGGTGGCACTATACGTGGTGAGGGCCTCGGCGCCTTTGAAGCGGCTTTGAGACCAGCGCTACTTGCGTTGGCTTCACCCAATAGTGCTTCGGATATGTACGGAGCTAATCGGCTAGGTGTCACAGCTGTTTGATACGCTCGAGATGCCGTTCCTTGGGATAGCTTTCTGGCCTGGATGTGTCCATCATTTTCTTCCGCTCGTCTCACAGCTTTACGGGAGAGCTTTTTGGCCTCTTCGTGGCCTATGCGTGTTGTTTTGTCTACAGTATTGAGTAGCCTCTCCTTAACAAGTAAACCTGGCCCGTCGGATTGTGACGTCCTGTTGTGATCCAGTCTTCTTGCAGGCGGTTTGACCAGCCTTCCTGGAGTCTTGTCCTCCTTTATTTTTGAGAGCCTATTTATCGGTGTGAACCCAGACTTTGAGAGATCGTGGGACTGATTAGTGGATGTCGCAAGCAAAGATTTGGCATCTATCGGAGAGGTAGGGGCAGTGGCCCTGGTAGGACTGTTCGCCACGGGTGTTGGTGTAGGGGATTTTGCTCGGCCGCCAAAGTTCGTCCGTGAAGGAGGTCTGTCTGTCTTGAGCCAGTGATGTTGGTCACGGTTGTCTACATCATGAATCATGTCTGGCTGCTTATTCCCTGGCTGTGTGTGCTTTTCTCCGTTGGCCAGAAGTCCATCCTGCTCCAATGGTCTCGTATATAGTACCGCATCATGCTCCAGTCCATCCGGACGCAAAGCGGATTCGGCTCTGAATAGGGACCTCCGGGTGACTGTGCTGGGATCCTCTCCAATGTCCACAGTCCTCGGCAGGTGATCTACGCTGGCCAGTGTAGCTTCAGGAAATCGTCTTATGTCGTCTGCCACATAGTTTGGCGCCTTGGAAGTCCATGGATTAATCCATTCTCTTTCGAATGGGCCCCGTAGACCAGCAGTCTGAATGAGTAATGGTTTTCCTTCCAAATATTGCCTGCCTAGAATCTCAATTCGCAACCTTTTCTTCTCTCTTTTGTCTTCATCTGCCGACTCTTCTTCATCTGATCCAGGATACAGCACATCCTCTGGCCGAGCCTTAACCGACTCAAAATGTAACGGCGAAGCTGGCCTTTTGGTGAACGTCAAGACCATATCGCTGTTGAGGTAGCATTTGGGAGCCACTGAGGATTTGGTGGATTAAGTCGCACAAGTCAGTGTTACGAGAGCGAAGGGACCGGGTATGGTGATGGTTCCATGATGAGGGTGTTTTTCGCCATAATCAGTGTCAAAGATGAGTCAAAAGCGATTTTGCCTGGGGAACGAAGCAGCCTGTTGCCGTCACGACCAGAGATCGCCTCATCGCGTCGCGAGCCTCGGCGTCATGCAAGCACTTTAATTCTCAGCCCTATCGAATTATGGAACTAGCCTAATTAGGTAGGACTTGGGACTTCGACGACTCTAAAACCTTCCTATACTTCACATCAGTCTCATCAATCGGTCTGGCAGTCTCAAATGAACAATATTAGCGGAGGTGGGACTTTCAGCGGTGAAAAGGAGCGTTAGAATGGGTTCTATGATAGATGTTACACAGGAGCTGCGACTTCGAGCATGATCTGAAGCAATCAACCTATCCCTGGGAGCCCCGGTCCTAGTTGAAAAGGTCAGAGACTTTCATTTTTGGATTAAAACGATCCTCAAGGAAAGCTTCGCACTCCCTTGGCATCTCACAAAAGCGGTTTGCTGAGTAGGAATGCCACCTTTTTCAACCTCAGTAATCGACTCGAAGACCGGGCTCAGTGAATCATCAACAGCTTCCACACGTGGACTCGATCAGATCTGTATATGTGTACTCACCGCTGCGGCAAGTTGAGAATCCCGTGCCTAGAGTTCTAAACCCCAGAACGCTATCTATGTCTTTCGCTACGAGCTGGGCTCCAGCCGAAGGACGGTACGGACCATTCCTAGGGAGCCCTCCGTAGACACTTCACTGCACTCCGAAAACCCAGATTGATATCTGTTCAATACAGGCCTGTCCTCGCTGTTAAATGTCACAAAGAGATACGAAAGTCCAAGGGCTCCGAAAACGTGAAAAGATTGAGCTACAGATGGCGAGGTTACATATTGAGATCGATGCCAAGTCACTGGAGCTCGTCGCTGATATCTACGATTGCTTTGGGCGTGCTAAGAGAATCTTAGCCGACACAATAGTAATGAAGAAAGCACTAACGAACAAAGCTGTAAGTGAGAGCAATGACTAGACAAGCCGCTCGGATGCGCCCTTTTTGACAGACGATTTTCTGTCATCGCTATGACGAGCATGGCTACCTATAACAACAATTACCCCCTTTTTCTCGGGTGATTTTCCAGCACCATAGTGTACCTCAATAACCATAATATTGCTGTGATTGAGCTGACAATCGATGAAGACCGTATCTTGCTCATAATGAGTCAGCACCTCTATGCCTATAAAGTCTTTGAGGCTGAATTGGACATCAAGAGCTTCTTTGTGGGAATTTGTCCTTGCGTATCATGCCGCTTGGCTGCCATAGCGGACAAGAAATTTTCATTTCATGTGTGCAAATACTAAAGAAACCACGTCGAGATCTTGTACTTCAAAGAGTAAGCAATGTCTTCTTTATCTTGATGCTTCTTTTGTTCCTGTTGCCGACAATACTAGGGGCGGCTATTGTCTATCGCGTCAGAATTACCAGCAAACGGGCAATTTCAGGCTACTTTATGATGCGCATTTCCAGTGAATGTACATCATAAACCTTGACCTTAGTGTAATTCTCTCAAGACCGAAGAAACCGATCAATGGCACCCAACAGGAAAATCTGGCTTGCAGCCACCCTCCTCATCCTCCCCGTTCTCTCCGTACCCATAGACATCTCTTCCGATATGGCCGACACCTACGATGCTGGAGGAATTGCGGTTGCCCTCACCATACACGCCCATTCAGCAGACAATTGCGATGGTGCTGGCGTAAGCTTTGACCCGTTATACGGCGGCCCGCAGCCTATTCAGACTACCTCCTACCATCTAAGCCGCGATCTCACGGACGACGAACAGTTGCACTTTTACAATGCTTTGCCGCAAGGTGGCCCGATCGACATGGCTTTGGATGGGAACCTAGTGACTTGCAACGCATTCATCGCGAACGCTGCAGGCGCGGCAAGAAAAGCCGGCTGTCATAGTCTCCTTCATAACGGTGGACCTGGGCCGATTGGATGCTTTTTGTTGACGGTCCCCATGACCGCGTGAGGTAATTTTGTGCTAATCACGCTACGGGGTAATGAGTCCTACTTGGGTCATGGTTTGTTATACTCAGCTAGAGTTTGTTTGTATCAGTCTCTGTTTTTGTTTTCAGCTCAACCAAAATGACCCGTCTCAGGTCTTTATTCCCATTCGAATCCACTGCGCTTTGGTGCTCATGGTATTTCTCATCAGCGATTGATTCTGTGTCATGATCCACCCAGTATTGCTTCCAACCTGGCTCCCTCTTTCTCACAGTATTTTTGAAATGAATGGCTAAGGTTGCTAGAAAGTCTATCAGCCTCGGAGTATTGAGGTAGGGGCAGCCGCAACCAAAAACGATTTCAATCTGGTGCTTTTCACTTACAAGCGAGGAAAATTACCCTCTCCAACATCACATTATCTGATTATCGCCACAAAATCCAATGCCAAAGATAGGGAGAGGCTTCGTGTTCAGACAAATTAGCGCGGCGACGCCGGTTTGGAGATCACATTCCGGAAGCACGCGTCCATTTTTCGAAAAATGTACACAAATTTCAAAACAAATATAGGCCTTATAAGTCTGCGTGCTCAGTCCATTCTCTCCTTTCTCCCCTTCTGAAATCCTTTTCCTTTTCCCGCTGCATGGTCGGATCTTCCAGCGCTCATCCCTCGCCATGAGGGTATTATTCACTGTCTTTACCACTCTTGTCACTATTGTACTCCTTGCTTTCGAGACATATGCTGCACCACGTACACGTACTTCAACATTAACGATCATACCGTTGCCAACGTCAACCCTCAACATCACACACACAGGCTTTCCAACAGCCTCAGCCTCAGGTTTTCTAGGCCACACCAATCAGACCCTACATAGAACGCTTCATTATCCCACAACTACCATTACACACCGATCTTTTTCGACGGTCTACCTTCCCCCCAAGGGTACCGGTGTATTCAATGGCTCTGTTCCTCACACACTCGCAGTCAGAGACTGGCCCCCGTACGTGCCCTTTTCCTTCACACCACCATTTCCAAACTCCACAAGCAATGCCACCTTCACCTCCACTGCCACTGGTACTGGTCAGCCAGCTGCACCCTCGAATGTTACGATGTTACCACCACTGCCTTGTACTTTGAACGATCTCTACTGCAATAGTCCATCATCCTTCTCGCTTTGCGCGCCAGCCGCTGGAGGTGCGACGGTTTACGTTTTTATGGGCGCTGTTGCTGATGGGACGGTGTGCGAAGATGGTAGGATTGAAGGGGCGAGCGAGGGGGATTGTACGCCTGTTGGGGCGCTGGTTTGTGCCGAGGATGGCCAGAGTTTCTTTCTTTGCGATGAAGGTACGTGTGATCGCTTCCTCCATGCATGGGGTTAACGTTGGGTGGTTGCAAAGGCTGACAGTAAGGCTAGGTGGATTGGTGAACATGGGCAGTGTAGCGCCCGGGACTACGTGTTTGGATGGCCAGATTGTTGCAAGTGATTAGTGATGGGTTCGTGTTCGAATGAGGTGTAAGTGTAGCATGAAGATAAAAGACAACCTTTTGTTCATCTCGAAGAATCAGCAAACTTGTGAAATGATTTGCAGTGAGCACCTATCCAGCTCATCTGTTTTTGCCCACTCAAGTTCTACATTCCGTGATTTGTGACCTGATCCTTGGATAATGCGTGCAGACAAATTTTCAGTCCTCCCTTCTTCCCGATCAATGCAATCTTCAAAACACCATTGAAATCTGCTTCGTGACTCGCTATAACTTGAATTGCAGCTGACCATCCTCATGGGCATGATGTTCCTCCACTCTCTTTGTAAAGCACGCAGCTTAGCACCAGTCCTCTCAAGACAATAGTTTTGCTAGCATCCCAAATGCAGCTATTGGCAGGCAAATGAGTTTTCTGTGGAATCTGACAAAGTGGACGGATCACTATTTCGATGGCCTTGGTGTGATTCTAGGAACAAATTTTGTTCATTGATATTGATAGTGGATGCAGTGATTAGATGCAAGAGCAGCGACTGCGTGCGTTGAGATTCAAGAAGATGGATAGTCCTATGATCAACGCAAAAAATGCCTAGGTTACGTTGATAAATTGCTCTTGGCCTTGGAAAACAACACGAAATGATCCACATGTCTGCAGCACATTCTTTACCATTCTATCGGAATTTACACCGTGTGATCAGTGAACTGTCTTTCGTGCTCACAAAGTCTGCCTACTGGATTCCGGGATTCGGAACTGGAGGCTCCCAAGTCTCTGATATGAACGTTCTCAGATTGCCTAATGGGCGCTGATATTGTCTCAGCCTCTGGGCACGATCTGTCTCGTCTCATAGACTCATGTTAGGTATCCATCGGCTTTGCTGTCTGTGTATCATCTTGTGCATTGTCGTCCAAAGCCTGAAAAAAAGACTGTAACAATGGCTTTAATGGACAATAATATCATTGTAGTTAGTACAAAGCAGTTCACGACACAAAGCCAGAAACACTTTGAAATAAGACTCCAATCCGATATTTAGGACTGGTCGACCGGACCATTCATCCTCATCTTATACTCCAGCACTCCGAATTCCTCGACAACGACGTTTCCATTAAAGAAAAGTATAAACAGAAAATGGAGAAGGACATCCCCTCCACACCAAGTGTGGAGACTCGCGAACAAGCAAACCTTCGGCCACGAACCCCAGTCAACCTAATGAAAAATCTGCCTCCCATCCCGCCCACGACAGATATACCCCAAGAAGGTGAGTCGCCAGCAACGCACTACAGCCCTCAGACACTTTTCACCACGGAGTCTGACCTCGAAGCTCAGATTGGCGTTGCACAAAGGCAAGAGATACGAACCGTCAAGCCAGGTGAGGTAAAAATCATTGACTCCCCAAAGAGACATAACAAGCTACCACTAAGGTCAGGTGAGCCACGAACTCCAGAAAACGCACCTGGTGGCAGTCCCGACCAGCCACCCGCTCCAGGTGGTAAGATAATGCCAATGAGAGCAGCGGCTCAGCATCTGATGGAAGCTCGGGCGAATCTGATTGTACAGAAGATCACAGAGAAGAAGAACGTCACGAAAATGGAATTTGGGCCTTGGCTGCCCGGTCGAGCTCCGAATGGAGAATCGTAAGGGTCTTCGTGCGAGGTGTACATAGTAAGCGGTTTGTATATGGCACATATCACCCACCTAAATTTTTCTTGAATTTGTTTCGCTAAAGTCATGCCTTCCTAAAGGGGCCCACGGTAAAAAAAATCAACATATATTCTGGGAAATGAATCATGGAAGCCTTCGTATCGCTCCTTTCCGTGTAACGAACGGGGCTTGCTTTTTCACAAGTGTCCAATTCCAATATTTGGCTTGGCATGTTTCTGAGAATGACCGCAACGTTAGGTACAGTACGGAGGCCTCAAATCGCAGATGGCAATAGCCTTACTGGTCAGAATGATTTTGGCAATTACTTGGTACGTGGCACCCAGTGAGCAGCATGCAGCTACATCGGCGATGTAAGCAAAAGTCCAATTGGGTCAATACCTAGATACACCCCTTTTTCGGCATTGTGTGTTTCGAGCCTTAGCCTAGCCTCGGCTCACTCGCTAGATCCTGTAGCGTGCCAAGCACAGCGGACAAGGGAAATTTATGGCGACGGTTGCTCTGATTGCAGCCAATGGTTCTTTTGTTCGACCACGTTACCCACTGCCGAATTACATGCGACACTAGGCTGTGCAGCTGAACTACCGACTTGTGGGCTGTTATGGATTATGCTCGAAGGAAGCTACTCCACCTCCATGCATGCCTTGAGGTGGTGATAGAGGTCACGCCTTCAGGCTATTGCTGTTCGAGGAGCCTAGAGAAGCAGACCTTCGAAACGGAGCAACATCGCCTCGACCACAAGGCTGAGCATTGCACGGAGCAGTGAATGAGGGGAGCTTCAGCGGATCCCATAATCCTACTTGGTGTTGGTATGGAGTAACAATAGGGTTTGAAATTTGTTATAGTCCCCGCTGTCAAAGGGGTCACCGGCGCCAAAGTTAGCATCACACTTGATGACCCTCCGATGTGTATACTTCTAGCGTCCTATATGGATTATGGCAAGTCGCACCGATTGGAAGCAAACGAGAGGAAGGGGACATCGCAAATAATGCCACCGAAGGTCCCCGGTCGTAGGATTGTGATCCTGTACACATGCATCATTTGAAACTCGACGTTTCGTGATGCCAGGGGTTATTGTATCGCCTGAGTGGCTCGAACCATGAAAGCTGAAGATGTGGGCTGCGGCTGAGCCCCGTTGGCTTGGCGCATCATCTACCACAGAGTATCCAATCAGAAGATGGTTTTTAGTCTTCAGTACGATGTATCCCACGGTGCATATAACTTAGAGTATGCGGAGCTTTCAGACATGAAACAAACACTGGCCAGAACAACTGGGTAACCTGCAGCTCAGCGAGGCTTAGACAAATAGAAAGAGATGCAGAAGACCAATATCAACACCAGGTATCTCAGCTCTACAGTTGTGACAACAAGTTTGCTTGTAACCTTTCCAACCTAAGCGCCCAAGAAATACTGATGCTCCACGGCTATGATTAAAACCATCTCATAGCCAGTGTTATCGTAGGTCGTGGTAGACCTACTATCTAGCCAACTCAAACATGGCTCCAACAGTACAACTGTCCAGTATCACGCTTTCAAGTACTAACAATTCCATACCTATACCGTTCTTTGGCCTTCAAGATGCTTTAAACATCAGATACGACATTCCAAATCAAAATTTCAGATTCTCGTCTCTTTTTCCACATGCTTGCGAACAGAATGATAAAACGCACAACTGCACCACTGCTTGCTTGGACAATAAGCAGATGTTTGCAAGCTTGGATACTCTGCACAATTGCGAGGTGTGGCCATCCGTTTACGTTGAAGACGAAAAAGACCAGCTCCTACCGTTCGCTAGTAGTTTGGCAAGATCTCTCGGTCTTGAAAAAGGCGATGAGCATTCCTCTCTGCCCTCCCGTATCTCCACCAGTATCCAGAACTGTCTACTCGATTCTTGCGACGCTAACGACGAGTGTGGAACAAACGCCAATATGTCCTTCCCACATGGTGGTTTCCGAAAGACCTTCTCCGCCGACCTGACTGGAAACTTATACTATGGTATGAACAAGTCATTGAACTATTTTGACCCTTGTCCGCATATTAGCGCCCCAGCAACTGCAGACATTGCTGGCATAGGGGTATGGAGCAATAAACCAGTGGTACAAATGGACTGCTAATCTCGACCAGGTCTTCATATCGTACGTCATGCAAATGGGTCTCGTCCTCATCGCTTTCATTGTAGCTATACCTTATAGAAAGATCGCTCAAAATATTCACTATAGCACACTAGCACTGTGGCACAAGCTAAGACCAGGAGAGGAGGCACAGCGCAAATCAAAGAGCCAAATAGTCAGAGAGCACGCTTCGAAGGACCGTGACGGACGAGATACAGAACATACCCTGAAGTTCGAACCAGGCTCCGCTATCATTCCAGCGATGGTAGAGTTCCAAAAGGCGCAGTGTTTCTTCATGCTTGCTACTAACATTGCAAGCCTCGTCGTTCAATCCCAGGGAGGACTCACTCCTGAGAGCTTCCAGCAGCTCTACAACACCTATATCTTCATCAAAGTCATTGCAATTGGCGGCTATCTCCCTGTTACTTTTGGTCTTCTCATTCTGCGCATGCTGAACAAGGTTGGATGGTATCTGTTGGTCCTTTCGGCCGCGTCTGTTGGCGTGGCAATAGGAGATCTCTACACACACCGAAACTTCAGCCCAAGCCAGGACGACGTCGTCTATCTGCAAGGTCAATCTCAGCAAGGTGGACCAACCAGCTGTGGAGGAAATAACCCAATCGCTTGGTGTTATAATCGGATCGGATTCAACTCTTACGGCTTTAGGGCAACAAACACAGGTGATGGAGCGGACGATATTCTCGCGTTTTGTCTCGTTGCACTAGGACTTCTCGTCCTCGAGCATTTCTGGAATTCTCCGGACCTCACGAACAGGAAAATCAGGAACTTTTGCTTCAGATCCTGCTTGACCAGGTCCGACACTGATCGGTCTGGTCGTCTGAGCGCTGTTGCACGCTGGCTTTGGAGATGCGTCGTCCCAGCAATTTTCACGATCTTTATTCTCATCTACTTGTACTGCTTTGCCGTTTTCGCCAACGATTTGGATTGGTTCCGAGAACATCAGATCTACGATCCGACATGGGGCTTTGGGCAGATTGTGGCTATTTTGGTTTGGGCGCCGCCATTGTGCGAGTATTTCTGGGAGTCATTTCGTAAGTGTCTCCGTGAAGCACTCTAGCATGAAAATTCAAAGGCGTTATGCTGATGTTTGGTGCAGGTGGTATCGAGGACGGATCTGACCACCGCCTTCCGCACGGGTACGAGGTTCGGAAAGTAGACCCCGAGACATCCGGGGCGTCAGACGTGAGCAACTAGTCCGATGATCTGGAGAAGGAGACATGAGGGACCATTGATCGGCCTCCATGAATGCAGGACATCAGACGACACCACGTTTACCCAGATTGGGATAAGCTGCTAACACACCGCAGAAGAACGGGTCAAATAGTCGCGCAGACTTTATGCAGGGTTGTGTATTGAGTGAGCGGGAGGAATTTTACAACCAGTGTTTCTTGGGTACCCAGTCGTCAGAGAACAAGGTTTTGACTGCAATGGGCTCTGTTTGCTTGGACAGGGTCTGCAGAACCTGAAGCTTTAGTATTGGGGAGGGTGATCTGTGTAAACAAGGATATGGGCTTGAGGTACTGATCTCCTTTCACTACCCAAGTGGTCGACTGTCTCACAGTATGCAACCTTCGTTTGAAAATCTGATGGCAGTCAACAAATATGTACACTTCAAGCAAGAGAACACAAGGTAGTAGACGAGATGAAGAATAGACTAGAGAGACAATTGATGGGCACAGAGAAAGCGTAAGAGATTTAAGCGGTAAAGAGGTCCTTCGACTGTCAAATCTTTCGGATGCTGTGAAGACTGTGAAACACCTTGCTCTGTAGACGCCTGCCTGGCCGAGGGCTTGGAATCAAAGGAACGACATTGGCATTGCAGAGCGAGCGACAGGCAGAGACAGCTGATGTTGACAGCGACAGCATACCAAATATAACGGCGGCCAGATACCAAGGGAAATACAGCACAAATTAGAAGAAGAGCACGCTCGAATTGAGTTTGAAGCCAACTTGACCACGTGATACGGCGCTGAAAACGCGCTAGCAGTAGGCTTGGCGCGTCACGCCAAGAGACCATCCCTCAACCCAACCTCGTCTCCAGTCTCTCTTCCTCTTGATCAACATGAATCTACCAGCCATTAGCACTTTCGAAATCGTTCCATCATATTCGTCACGTCGATGCCTACCATTACCAGGAGTTACCCTCGCTATCAACCACGCGCTCTTCCGCCCATCCTCATCAATGCCAGCTGCCACCAGAATCCAAGTCTCCACCTCCAAACCTCTCACCAACACAAATCACGCAGTGCACCCTCCCAACAGTTTCCCGAAACTCATCTTCCAGCTTGCTGGAATGTGTTCCAAACGCCCCCCACACGCGCCTGCGCCGCCAACTGCCCAGTCCACCAATCCTCGAGCCTCACAGCACGGTCTCACATGAGCATTACCGCGGCCGGTGACGGTTGGTGTTGCGCTGCGCTCCTCGGAGTGTAAAGGGTAGTGTCGGGGAGGATGAGGCTCGGAACTTAACCCTAAGTTTTCGTCGGTTCTAGTCTCGCGAATATAGCTGTCGGGTTCGTGATTAGCGATCTGATGCCTTTCAATTATTTTTGCCTCAGGGTGGAATGAGAGGGGTGGATGGGAGTGAAAGCGAGCTTAGACGTCCAGAGCTCGCAAGAGCGGTGAGGAGTCTACGAAAGCGCCGAAATTGGGAAGATCTCCATATGGGGACGCGTTTGTGTATTACTCGCTGGACATTATGCTCTGGTCATACATGGGATGTTTTGTTGATGTGAGTGTGGGAGAAGGACGGAAGACGATGGTTGAGATACGACGGGCATTGCTATCGCAGAATGTCTTTCGGATCTTTGTGGGCTCTTGTGGGAGAGATCGAGCATGTCCTGCTACTTCTGTAGTAGATGCCTACACCAGGTTGCGCTTCGCATACATTTCGGGCTTTGGCCCAACAGCACAGACTCACTCGCCGGACGTGCTCTCCTCTACATGTTCTCAAGGTCTCGGCCAAGAACGTAGTTGGCTTGCACAGCGAAGTCTTCTGCCTACAAAAGAAATGCCTTGTGTCTTGCAATCGCTTTCAGGGTTTGCACTACCCTCGGTGCATACCCTGCTGAGCTCATGGCGCAACGTCCCGCTCTTACAGCTCTCTTACACCACAAAGATGTCCGGCACGTAACTCCAAATCCCTACGTCCATCAGTGGGCTATGGAACCCATCGTCCAATCCACCTCCCCACCAACCTCGCTCGCAGAGACCTGAGCCACGGCACCAGCCACCGGCTCAGAAGCTCTAAGCTTATCCCGGCCAGTCGCGTCAATCATCTCCTCGTGCGTTCAGCCCACGAGTCCGATCGATGAGCGCCGATATCAACTCGCTCGAAAGAATGAGTATACCTTCCTACGGAAGAAGGAAGCGATTTTTGGAGATGTACTTTGTTCGCTTCTTTAATGCCCTCCTACTTGCTTTAGGCGGTGGGAGCGGAAATCAAAGACTTGTCTCTGAGGGTACTGCGACACAAAAGAGAGGTTTGGAGAGAGGCTTTGGTGATTTGCTTAGTTAAAGGAGATGACGGTAATGGGTCGGGTCTGTGAGGACGCTTGGTGGTGGGATGACGGCTTGAATTTGAGACGGTATGTTGTTCGATCTTGTCATGGCTGATCGCTGAAGTACATTGAACGCTGTTTGGGCGACCTTCAGTCTAAGCCAGCATTCTGGCAGGATCGCTCCATCAGAAATTGTCGATGTCTGGCTTCGCCTCCTTCTAGCACATTTCAGAGATTTCACTACAGTCACGAATAGACAAGTCTGTCGAGTCAAGGATACGCATTAGACCCATCACCGCTCTTACTTGGCTCGGAGACATTCTGAGGCTTGAAATGTGTCTACTCCTCTGCTTGCGGGATCTGGCTGGGTCGAGCATTGGGATCACAGATGTCAGAGCGGGACCTCTCTAGTGTGAGGATCAAAGCTTAGGCTTGTCTGTCTCTGGCATTTGCCCTTTGCGACGCCACGTCGGATTTCCTTGCAGGAGGTGAATATGTGGATGGAATTTGGTTGTCAAATTGTCGAGCTCGAGCGACGGGTTGCGGTGCCGTTCTGGGCAATGATGACGTCTTGTTCAATAGTGCTGGGAAGACGCTGGGCAGTGCTGTGAATGCTAGGCTGAGATGATGGATGTACGAGCGAGAATGTTAGGGTGGATGGTGGTGACGGGGTCTTTGGGTTGGGGAAGTAGTGGTGGCGGCTGCCGCTATTCTTGCTCTTCTGAGCCTCCTACAGGTTAGGGAGTAGGAATGGCGGCTCCTTTTTTTATAAGTTTTCCCTTTCGCTGAGAGAAATACTGTAGAGACTGACTATGCAGCAGGTGTCACAACATGGCATTTGCCCTGGTTGAAATGTCCTCCGAGATGCTTTCGGTTCTCTGACTTGGCCATCATAGCAATGACACATTCTCGAAATTAAGTGTACATATCAGCCCTGCTCCATCTCAGTACTGGACGCACGTATATAAGGTGAGCAGTAGGTAGCCAATCTCAAGTAATTGGGCGGATATGTGGGATGCTAAACAATTACCTGTACTTGTCAATCATAGGTTGTGATTTAGTCAGAAGAGGCTAAAGAGCCTAGCAAACCAGGGGCCAATACACATATGTTATACAAACAAAAATTGGCATGATTTTCAGAGCGTAGAGCCCACCTATCTATTGTTCTATGTCATCGGTGTCGCTAACATTTGAGACAATCCATAAGCAAATGCTCAAGAGACGCTTCTGCTCGTTTAATCTCTGCTGCCGAAGACCTTGTCGTAGCCAACGAGTGAGAATCTATACCTCACATCATTCTTCTTGACGCGCTGCACCGCCTCCGCGCATCCCTTCTCGCTAATATCGATGGTCTCGATGAATGGCTTGATGTTCTTCTCACTGGCCAATTTCAACATAGCAAGCATCTCAGGACGATTACCAATATGGCTTCCTCCCATCTTGGCACCATTGGGTGCAAAATCCTGTGCCATCATCTTGGGCAGAGGCTCATCGGGCAGACCGACGTTGTGGAATTCGCCATTGACGTTGAGGGTCGACATGTATTCTTGGATGTTGAAAGTGTGGGTCATGTCGGCAGCATTGAGGATGAAGTCAAACTCAAACGCCCAATCTTTCGCCCAGTCTTTCTTCGAGGTGAGGATGAACTCCTTGGCACCCATCTTCTTGGCATCTTGCTCTTTGTGTGGGGAGTGGGAAAGGACGTAGACTTCGGCGCCGAGTGCCTTGGCCCAGAGGATACCGAAGTGACCGAGGCCGCCGCTATGGTTGATATTAGCACACGCTATGTGACGATGTGCGTATATGTCTGGCACTTACACTCCAAGAATGGCGACCTTCTTTCCTGGTCCGACGTTGGCTCGAACTAGAGGGCTCCAGACTGTAAGTCCGGCACACATCATTGGTCCGGCGTCCTTGGTCTCGATGTTGTCTGGAATTGGGAAGGTGAAGTATTCGTGGGCTCGGATGTGGCTGGAGTAACCGCCTTGAGCGATGGTGCCATCCTCGTACGGTGCACCGTAGGTGTCTATGACATTGTTAGCATGCCTCTTTAGCAGATGGCGTCCAATGATCACTAACCAACTTTGTTGGGACAGTAGTTCTCTTGTCCGGCCTTGCAAAGCTTGCACTCGAGGCAAGCACGAATTTGAGCACCGACACCAACACGGTCGCCGACCTTGAATTCCTTCACCTTGCTGCCAACCTTGACTGCCTTGCCAATGATTTCGTGGCCAACGCAGATTGGAAGGGGGCAATCTCCCCAGCCGCCTGTGATGGTGTGTACGTCAGAGCCGCAGACTCCGCAGGCGTCAATCTTGATGTCAATGTCATGGTCCTCAAATTTCTTTGGCTTGAACTGCAGAACTCGTCAAAACACTGAAAGCCGGTGAATTCAGTTGCCATTTGCTTACTTCCTGCTTCTTGAACTCGGTCCATTTCTTCTGATCTTCGATCATGAAACCTGTGAAAGTATCTGGATAACCCATGGTGACTGTGCTAATGAAAATGAATGAGGTTTTTACTTCTTTACTTGCACTTGAAGTAATGTGTGGAATTGAGGGAGAGGCGATGGTTTTGGAAGAAATTTGTGATTTTGCCCGGAGTTTTGGGTTGAGTGTTAAGAATGTTTACCTCATACCTGGAGGCTAAAGAATTGTTTGAAAGTATGAGGTCATGCCAGATCGAGTTCCTGACGCGGGCCATCTTTACCCGCTTTCCAGAACCCCAAGTCGGCACGAACGTACCTTAGTCGAGAAGTCAGACCTAACATTCTGACACGACAGGGCCTATGCTTTCTTCTTTCAGGATCTCGGTATCCTCACGTCTGACTACTCTCTTGATAAAATATTCAACCCATCTCCATTCCAGACCCTATGTCGACTCACGAGGGACAAGCCCGTTAGGAGATGCTCGTAGGAAGGTCTTCCGAGACAAATTTGGTAAAGTAATTAAGGTAAGGTGGAAATACCCCGCTGTGGGGTAGATGCAGATGCACGTGGAAGAGATGCGCGACGGCAACGCGAACGAGAATAGAACACCAAGAGCGATGTTTGCCCGGCGCCGTGAGCAGAGAGAGTACTGTAGAAAATTGAATTTGAATCTGTTCATTTAATTCTCCACATCTCCGTTTTAAACGTTCCGCCTTTGGAGCCGATAACAAAGCTCGGACTTGGCCGACTGCCATGATGATGAAAGCAGTCCGATTCCATGGGCAGAGAGACATACGCCTCGATGAGATTGAGGTGCCAAGATGCGGCAAAGGGCAAGTCAAGGCATGTCACTCGTTGGTCCTCCAAAGTTAGCCGGCTGACCACTCGTGGCCAGGTAAAACCAGCGTATGTTGGAATATGTGGGACAGGTATATCGTCTCGTCATCCGGTCGCTTGACAGACAGCTCATGAATGCATTCCAGATCTGCATGAGTATTTGGGGGGTGCCAAAATCATACCAACAATACCGCATCCTATAACCAACGAGAAAGCTCCTTTAACTCTGGGTCATGAGTTCAGCGGTACCATCGAAGAACTGGGTGAAGGAGTGAATGACATCAAGATTGGAGCAAGAGTTGCTGTACAGCCCATTATATATGATGGAACATGTGGCGCCTGCAAGGCGGGATACATCAATTGCTGTGATAGCAATGGATTTGTAGGCTTGAGCGGTACGTCTTTCCACATTCATCGATAGAGTAGATTGTAGACGATAATTATAGGTTGGGGTGGTGGACTTTCCGAGCATTGTGTGGTCCCTCGTAAAGCCGTCTACGAGATCCCAGAAACCGTATCGTTGGAGATCGCTGGTAAGTAAATCTTGTGACTGTTAGAACTGGGTTGATGCTTGGTTCCAGCAATGGTGGAGCCAATAGCGGTCGCATGGCACGCTGTCAACATCAGCCCCTTTAAGGAAGGGGACTCCGTACTAATCCTTGGTGGAGGACCCATCGGCTTGGCCGTTATCCAGTGTTTGATAGCAAAAGGAGCCAAGAAGATCATAGTCTCGGAAATGGCACCTAGACGAAAGGAATTTGCGAAACAATTTGGAGCGCATTATGTACTCGATCCGTCAAGCGACGACATAGTTGCCAGGGTGCGTGAGATTTGCGACGGACAAGGCGCAAATGTGGCCTTCGATGCTGCAGGAGTACAACCCGGGCTTGACCAAGCTATTCAGGCTATACGAGCCAGAGGAACGCTTGTCAACATTGCAATTTGGGAGAAGACCGCCACAATCACGCCAAACTGGCTGTGTTTCCGAGAGCGTAAGTATATGGGCGTGGCGACATACGTCGAAGGAGACTTCCAGGACGTAATAGACTCGTTGTCATCTGGTGAGATACTCTTATCCGTGGTCATAGTAGGGATTCAGCTGACACATTTTAATCAAGGGCGACTGAAGCCAGAATCAATGATCACCAAGAGAATTCGCATGGACGAAGTTGAGGAGAATGGTTTCAAGACACTCATACACGATAAAGACAATCATGTAAAAATACTGGTTGTGGTCAATGAGGAAAAGTACTAATGCGGGATGATATTATGGACTCTTGCTACCCATGTATTGAACTCTTCGGACACTGCGAACGGAGCGAGGGATCCATTTTTCTAGCTTGCTTGTAGAACACAAATGGTCGGTCCAATCGAGACATCCCAACGCAAGTGTATGAGGGACAGAAGCGCGCAAACAGCGACGACCACTGTCCAGATCTCAGTTCCTTGCATTGTAGAAAGTATGTATCCTAAAATTGGTATGTGGACTACTCTGGCACCCATTCGCAAGTTCGAAGCAAACAATAGCCTTCAGGAACTGCATGAATAGGCTTATTGCTCTAGGGCTGACCTTCTGCGTCATTTCTGCGAGTCCTTCCTGAGTTGAGAGGAGTGGTCAGGTTGGTCATACTCCTCATGTGCAAGTAGTATCGTACTAAACCAGATGGCTGTCGCCATGCTGCACGTGGGATTTGGTTCCTCGGCACTTATCGACTCTTGTTCGATGCCCCTTCCAAGTGGGTTGTTGAAGGCGTCATGAAGCATGCCTACTATACTGGCAAGATTGAGAGACGGGTTCCGCGTTCCTAGGTGATCTTTGAATCTTTCGAACGGGCCGATGTCTTGCTCGGTGTCTCGCTAACGCGTCGTATTTTTTGACCTCGCGGGCTTTTGCTTGTCCAGATAGGCCTTGAGCACCGATTCGAGACCCTCATTCCGACGTGTAAGCAGCAAGACATCTTCCACAGATACGGTAGAGCGTTTAGCATGCCTGGTACAAGGGTGTCAGTCATGATTGTTTCTGCCTTGGAGAGGCACCATACTTTGCAAAGCTCTCGAGGTCGCTGCTCACGTTCTCTGCATATACGCACGATGAGCCTGAGTCCACCTTCAATTAAGGCTGGAGCATACCAATTTGTGCCCAGACCATCTCTGTCAAAGCTCCAATAAATTGTGGTGTGGCATTAACGCCCAGTTTGAGTGTCTCCTCGTCCACGATCTTGCCTATTGAGAACCAGAGGGCTGATTTGAGACGCTACGCAGCATTTAGTATGTGTCAGACACGCGTATCCGAAGGTAACCTACCTCCTCTAGAGCTTGATCTTCATTCTCGGCCATGGTGGGCTTTATGGCGCAAAGGGTATGTGTTGGAAGAGAAATAGTTAGCTAGCTTATCCGCAAAGTAAATATGCCAAGCCTTTTTTACATTTTAGGCTTAATGGATCAAGCAACTAGATTGATAGATATTGGAAGGAGCATTTTATTCAGTCAGACTTGTTAGGATGATAGGTACTTTGAAAATAAGAGCCTTTGATCTACTGTCCACGCAACCCGGCTCCCACACTGCATCTGTTGATATTCATTCTAGTACCTCTTTCGAGACCGGAACCCCACTGGTAGGTCCCATGATGGCCTCTACGCTCGAAAGCTATATGCTAATGCCATGCGCTGCCCACAATAGCTGACCACTAGGCCGAGCTTCCGTACTGTGTTCCGAAATCTCGCGGCCCTCATCACAGCCGTAACGAGCAACTGAATCATAATCAGTAGCCTTCGAATTGGCACCCTTATCTGGTAGCATCTGCTCTTGCGGCCCCGTCTATTTCATCGTGGAGCCTCGAAACAACCTTCAGAGGAAGACTACTCCACAGCATGGGAGCGCCCAGAGGCACAGCTACCTAACGCGTGGCGTAACCAGTACATTAGTAGGACCGGAGAAAGGTTCAGTAGCGAGCATAGGACCACGATTTGGGGACGACGAGCTCAAAGAACGCGATGGTGGGTCACGAGAATAGTAGATGAAGCCCAAGGGAGGCTTATCGATCGTTGGTATCTGGTAGGCTCGGAACCTGGATGAATGCCTCGGGCGCCCTGGTTGTTATTGGAACCAGATCACGACATTCGAGCGGTATGCAGATACTACCAATAGTCTTCACCAATCTGAGACAGTGAGATGACTCGGGTCTTGTATCTTTCTCTGGCGTGCTGTCTTGTTCATTGTGCTTGAAAACTTTTCTCTTAGCTCCAGGAACGGCCCCCCAATGCATGGCCTTGCATTAAATTCCCACGCTTATGCACGGCACATCCCGATTAGCCGCGCCGTTTCAGCCAGTGAACCAAATCAGCCAGTCAGCTTTCCCCATACTTCGAAGATCAACGCGGAGCCCTCCCCAACAGCTCCTCCACCGCCAGTCTGCTCCACTTCTTCCTCGTCATCTTGTGGAGACTGGAGAAGACCTGGGAACGGCGTGAAGGCGCACTGTCCAGCTCGTCTTCGAGCAAACGAGGCTGCTACTCCCTCTACTCGAATTGAAATAGTCTCAAATTACAACTCACGAGTTCTAAGCCTATTTCATCTCCTGTGTTACCAGCTTTCATCCACCTGACGATCCGTACTTGATTTCTGATGCCTTGACATGAACTGAAGTTTGCATTTTGTTCTTCCAGCTTTTCTTGGCAGTCTTCTTGCTCATAGGGAACTTAGCTATAGGCGCTCATCACAGGAGGATGACCTCTCCACAGCCTGCATATCACCGATCAAGGTCTTACGTTAGGTCACGCAATGACAGGTACGAGGCTATGAAAATAACACCCCAGATTCATGCTGATTACTTTTCCAGATCTTCACATCGAGACGAGCCCGAGAAATATCATTTGCTTGTTAGCGACCAAAAACCCAGACAACGGCGTCCAAGGTCCCCTTCGCGCGTCCGCCAACCATACACAGCCAATTGCAGTCGAAAGTTTACGTGGCCACCTAAGCCAAACGTGGAGGAGATCAAAGTAGAAGATGAGATCCCAGCTCGGGGAAAGATTGGCCAAAAACCGATGATCATTGACGCCCTTCATGGTACCGATACAAGTAGCATATACTCGAGTACAGATGAGAGTACAGATGAGAGTTCCGGCCCAGAAACACCTCCAGTTTCGACGAATGGTCACCGAGAAACTCAATATTCGCTGAAGCCGAAGCGCAAGAGCTCTGAGCCAGTGAACGGGAAGCCCAAGAGCTCAGGACCCTCGCGACAACCAAGCAGGGCCGAATTGCAATTTAACAACGTTCGAGGTAGGAAGTCAATGCCAAAGCTGGATACAGAACTCGCTCGAAACGGCGAGCGCCCACCTCAATTGGAACGTGAGCGGTCGCCGTATGCTTCTGGCCCACAACCCAGAAACACCACTGGAGACCGCTTCTCGGGAGAGTATCTTCTTTCGCCAGATGTGATGAGTCCAAGACCGAAATTAAACGGGAGCGAACGCTCCCATTCTCATTATGATCATCGAGCCGCAGAGCCTCAATCAAGCCAAGCCAGAGACAGCCCTATGCGCCCGACTCGCCCATCATTGGGCAGACATGCGTCAGCCATTGATCCTCGGGCGACAACCGCTCTTAGTGAACGAGAGATCGCTTGGAGCTACGACGATCCAGGACGATCACGGCGCCCAACTATGGAAAACCAGCGCGCCCAATCTCACCAAGTCCCTCGCACTCTGAATGACCATGACAGCGGCAGACCAGGCCAAGATCGTGAAGATGCTAGGCAGCCTATGCGTCCCTCTCTAGGTGGGCGAAGATCTACAACGGAGCGTCCAGGAGACCTTCTACCGACTGACAAAGTTCGATCAAAGTCGAGAAACCATCATGGCCAATCCAGTGGATCTGATAGCGACTCAGCTAGGATCAGGAGTACTCCAAGTCAGCTGTCTCCACAGAACCCTTCGAAGTATCCCACTGGGTACTTCAACGAAGCGAAGCATGATGTTAGACTGCCAAATTCTAGACATCCAGATCTTCGACCATTTTTAAATGCCGTGGATCCGGATGCTGCCCCTGTGAACCTAAGATCTCTTGTCAGTGGTGAAGGGATTCATCAGATACTGAATGCCACAGCTCTGAACGCAGCTCTTGATAAAGATGCTGCCTTTGCGCGAAGAGCTTCCCCAAGGCCTTCTCCTCACCCTTCTCCTGGTGTCTCGCCCTTGGCATCACCACATGCATCACCCACCGGATCTCCTTACGCATCACCACCACGGACGCCTCCCAATGGACACCGAGCAAATCCTGTGACCGCCATTAAAAAGGACTCTCCAGCCTCCAGACCTTCCTCGCCACTGTCTTCACATTTATCGGTAGAGGGAGTTGGTCCAGGGGCAGCATCACGTTTGGTCGACCGACCACCTCCACCAAAGTCAAGACACACAACGCCATTGGTCTCACCACCGGTCGACGAATCGGAGGAGCTTGCACCTGGAATCGTCGTTCGATCACCGTCACCATTGCCAGTAAGTCACAGGAAACCAAGTCCTGCAGATTCAGGCGGTTTGCAGCAATCACGTCACCGATCAGGATCCATAGCTCCCAAAGAATCACCCTCACCCTCGACTCTCAGATCAGCAGGTCTTTCTGAGCGTCGCCGGTCAGCGTCTAGTGCGGACGTACGCCCACAATTGACAGTCAACCCTGCGCCTTTCTTGCAGCCGTCAAACTCACCGATTCCTCCGAGCTCTAGGGCAAGAGGCACTTCTCCCAGCCTTATGTCGCCGAGTGACAGATACAAACCCGCATATCTGGGTGCTACCTCTCCTACAACAAGATCGAGCTCTTCACAGCCTGAATCTACCCTACCTGCTCAGAGGTCAAGATCATATGTTCCTTCTCCAACCTCACCCGTGCAAAGATCACACTCGGCGCTTCCAGCTCCTCCAGTATTGTCTCGCCCTAGAGCCACGTCTTCGGCCTCAGCTCCACTTGTGACAGCCCCACCTCTAGCACCATTAGCAAGCTTACCTATCTGCTCTCGGCCAAAGCGCGTCGCAGGCTTTGATGACTGGTATACGTTGCAACACAGCCCTGCTTTTGCTATCTGTCCCGATTGTCGTCAGAATGTTTTCGGCTCCAATGCGGAACGCTATCTGGTACCAAAAGCTGTCTCATCCAGTCGCAAGACACAGTGTGATCTGAACAATCCATGGATTCGCCTATCATGCCTACTCCAAGGGCCAGACGTCAACATTTTAGGCGCTCTCTCCGAGATTACCGTCAAGGAGAAGGAATGCCCAGAGGATGACGACGAACCCCGAAATTGGTATCGCCTTGAGGATCCAGAGAGCAATAAGCACATTTCAAACTTCAATGCCTGCCCCCAATGCGTGCACAGCCTGCAAGTCCTCTTTCCCTCCTGGCGCGATGTTTTCTACAGATCACACTCCTCTCATACCCACAACCACGAGCTCAAGGAGAGGCAATGCTCGCTTCGTGTCAGCCGCTTGCGTTTCGGCGACTATCTTGACATGATCGTCGAATCGGCCCGAGAGGCCGAGAGGAGCAGGAGAGAGCCCAACACAGAAGCTGTTGCCAAGCTGGCAAAACAATTAGCCGCTGTCTCCGAGTGTCCCCGCGACAAGATGCTTCCGCAGCAATCTTGGCACGTACACCCTCACATGCCCGAATTTACTACATGTCAAGCTTGCTACGAAGAGGTCATATATCCGCTGGTCAAGAAAGGCTTGCCCATCGCGGCCAAGTTTGACAAGCAGCCTCATAAATTCCCAAATCCGACTGTTGAGGCTTGTTGTCAACTGTACTCCCGCCGTATGAGGGAGGTCCTCACAGACGCTTGCGAAGATGACGACTGGGAACATTTGAGACACACCGCCATGAAGAGGCATATGCTGCAGCAAGATATATTGAGTACACTGGTCGAAAGCTCACAATATCCTGATGATGACGAGATCAAGGAAAGACTGGGAAAGCTTTTGGATGAGTGGAAGAAAAGAGAGTGAAAAAAGCAAACTGACACTGCAATTTGGATATCTGGGCCTCTAGTCGGGCGGTGCAGAGACGTGTGCAATGCCAATGACAGAGTGAACGAGGTTCTACTACTTACGAATGCCGACTTATGATAATGACTGCTAGAAAAATGACCAAATTTGCCTTGAAATATGTGGTACCGCGCCCATGCTATTTAAGAAGTTTGAAGATGGATTCATGCTCGCTGGCTTGCAGAGCAGGCGCCAAGATCGCTTGAAACCATCCCTCCCCCCCGACTCGCTGTCTTCGGTCTCCCTTTCCTTCACTTCCCAATACCCTCACCCTCTGTCAGATGAAACACCAACCTGTCTGTTGATTTCAAAAGTCTTGTGAGTTGCAATCTTTACACATTTGAGGCATACAGTCCGTTTGCGCGCAAATTTGCAGCTTTTGTGAAGCACCTCATTGACAGCAATTCACAACAGTAAATACGTGTCATTCTAGACGTTGGTGGGACGAGTGCGAGTTCGAATCTGATGAAGAGGGGGAAGTTACGGAGCCTTGGCGCGGAATGACGGTGCTTCAGTAATTGGAAACCACAACCAAGAGGTGAGGAGGGATATCAGATGTATCAAACATATTGAGACGTGTCTCCCGCAGCAGTAAGGTTTTGCTCTATTGAGATGCAGGTAGGCTAACAATCCGCTGAGCATATCAGGATTGTCTGACGTCGGTCTTCAAGTTCGAAGTTTCTACCTTCGTCTCTTGCTTACGTATAATGAAGCATAGTTATAAATTTCTGGCAGTGACATCGGACGACTGAGAACGTTGCAAAGCGTCGTATTGAATGCTGAAATTTTGCCTCAAGCAACATCAGCTGAGATAGATCCTTAGATACGAAAGGATAGCGGTAGTTGCAACAGCTTTAGTTTGGGTGTGTAGGACTTGTCTTGAGTCCACTATGATTGCGTAGATGCGTTTAGTCTTGATACCAAAACTGTGCTATGAAGAGAATTGTAGAAACACTCAGGCAACTTATCATCACCTGTTCTCTTATTCCATGCAATCATCAATAATCTTCCCTTTGGGCAGCTTTACGCTAGCTCATATGTGCTACCCATGCTAGGCATCACACCTAAGTACATCTTCCTTCTCCTTCATCATGGCGATGGTATTGACACTTGTCGGGTATCTCACGAACACTGCTAGGCCTCGGTTTATCGTAACCCTCCACTACCGCCTTTGAAAAATCCAACAGAAATTCAGGACATTTCATCAATATCTCACCTCTATTTTCTAGGAGTTTCGCCATCCTCTCCGGATAGTAAGTCCATGTGATCAGCACAGCCTTGCGTAGATTGGAGCCAGGCAGTGTCTTCTCATAGGCAGGAGCAATAGTTGATGAATTAGGAATCCTATTCTCCTTTTCAAAACGGTCAATTATCCAATCAACTACTGTATTGCATAGGGTCGACATGTCGTACTTGTCGCCAAAGACGAAGAGATCGACAATCTGATCGGAAGAGCAGGCTACATCTTCTCCATCTTTCGCTTGCAAAAGTTGGCCGGAGTAGAGCCAGGTGTACACAATACTGAAAATTCCGACGTTGTCTTCTGGAAGTTCAACGATGCGCTTTGATGCCTCACTGAAAGAACCGTTGAACGCCTTGACGAAGAATCTGGAATGGTGGCATAACAGTCCTTTGTGGATACCAAAATCTTGCTTCGTTGGGCCGACAAGAACATGCACAAAGTCTCCGTGGTCGTAGCGTGAACTGAAACAGTCACAAAGTCAGTATCTGCTGACTGTTCAGCAGCTAAGAGACGATTACCGAAGAGGAGACAACTTCACCAACGACTGAGTCATCCCCTTCTGCTGTGACCCCGCCTCCGAGACCGCCATTAAAGTGCTGACACTATCCTCTTTGAAGGTGGCACACTCTGTGTCACTGGTTGGTTGTAAGCATTCGTCTTGTTGTCCATTTTTTTCTGACACAAGGCTGCGGTCCATCGTTTCGTCAGTGCTGTTGGCCATGGCAAGTGAAAAGGGTTTCTGGTAAGTTACGATTAAATGGCACAGTGCCCGAATCGTGAAGTGTTTGAAATTTTGCTGAGAGACTAGGTCCAGATACCATTGCGCTCAATGCAAAGAGATTTTGGAAGGCAGTGACTTTTGAACAATCCTAGACGCTGACTAAGCACCAGGGCTGTCGATGTAGCCTTACTCGCCTTGCTAAGCAATCCGAGAATGGGCATGAAAGCCCTGAGTCTGAGGAAGACTTGATGTTCATGAGTATACCCCGAATATGCCTCGAATCTACATAGACTATCAGGCCTTCAATGAGCCTAGGCAAATCCGTTTAGAGAATTTCCAACAATGGGAAATTCCTTGCTTTTCTTCTTTGGAAGCAAGCATACAAATATAGTCTCTTCGGAAAGCTGCGAGTATTCCAACGATTACTATGATCGGTATCTCCCATCAAGTCGGACCTGTATAGCAGGCCCGAAAGATCCACAATAAATTGTTTGACACCCCCAACCGCACTAAGTCAGATAAGACGAAGACTGTTGGTATGAAAACAACAACAATAGTATTTTGAAAACTTCATCACGGAGTGACCCTCAATAAGCGCCTCACATGCACCGGGGCTATCTCAGGAACTCACTCATCTCCATCCAAAAACCTCACCCAAAAAGTCCCTTTAATCTCCCCTCCACTTGCAACAACAAAATCACACTCTTGTGCGCCAAATTCCTCAACCAGCGCATAAAACAGCTGCAATGCCGCAAGCACTAGCTCCATACTCATCCATGCTCCTTCCTGAGGCGTGGTTACTCTCATGCAGAATTGGAGATCTGCTTTGGTGATAGTGAAGGATTCGGGAAGACCAGATTGGTCTTCGTATCTCATTCTCTGCTCGTCGATTGCATCGAGGAGGGAGTATTTTTCGACAGAGAGACCGATGCGGCCGGCTGTGAAGAATGTCAAAGTACTGCTGGGTTCGATAGATGGGATTGGGAGGGTGAATGGGGTTTGAGGTAGGGCCGTGAGGGCTGTGCTATTGTTGTTTACGATCGCTGGCGTGCTATTCATTGATATAGCGAGGATCGGTGGATTGATTGACACATTGGGAAGGCCTGATGGAACTGCTACTGACGAGGTGACTAGAAATGATAGCGCTGGTGGTACGGAGAAAGCTGGTCTGATGAGTGTGGAGAGTAGATGCACACAGAAGCTGATACGCGGGATCATCACCGGTGCAGTAATGGTGTAGAATGTAAAATGTGGAATAGCTAAATAGTTGCAGAGGGATCATTGCACCAATTTAGGCGACTCTAGTCGTCGCAAGGAAGAATGGTGACCAAGGATGCCACGTAACTGGAAACTCGTAGGGATGTGTCGCATATATAATCTGAGGGGTGAATTCATCCAGGAGCGCTACTCAGCGCCTATACATTGAAGATGTAGTTCCCTACAAGTAGTCTCACGGATCTGTAAATTGTGACTGCAGGTCATTAGCCATGGATCTTGCATCACTTCCTCAAAACGACGTTCAGCAGGTGCTTTTTGATCTATTTCTCAGCGAGTTCATCAAAACATGTCCCGGCTCCTGGCGGTGTGCTCCGGGACCTTTGGTCCTCGCCGCATTTCGCGGTCATTGTCTTCCTGCCGTCAGTCAATCGGAGCTGTCATGTCATTCTTTGCATTTTGTAGAGCCTCTTGTTGACAGTCAAAACAGCCAGGTGACGAGATCGTGGCCTCGTAATTGGTTATAATGAGGTAAAGTCTCCATAACTTCCAAAAGTCCAAGGTCGTCATGGTAGGATCATCATTGTAAGGTCGGAAAGGTGAACCTCGTGATTGGTGGTAGTGAAAATCTGTGCCACCTATGCAGAAGGATATGATTTGAGAAATCTAAAATGACTATTACTTTCTCCACATCGATACTGTGACTCAATGAGTGGTTTTCGAGTGCCTCACATAGGCGCTCGACTCGGAGAATAAGATCCATTATAACAGCTGTCGACCTTTAGCCCTTGATTGCGACGTTTGAACACCACGTCATCGCTCCACAAAACCACGGCAAGAGCAATAGATTCGATGGAGAAGCAAACGACCAATAACGGCGGAAAGAAAGCAGCTGAGGCGAGCTCATGGCACGCAAAGAGGGCATCACAGGAAATCGAGGAGGGCAAAGGTCGGTAATCGGATCCATTCTACGAGTTCATGCCTAGAATATAGCCTTGCTAAAACTTCAGATATTTAGTCTTCAAGGCAACATTGACGATGGGAATGACTCCAGCGTCAGGGGCGAAAAAGAAAGAAGGAGACCGTACAGGCTCGGACGGCAAGAAGGACAAGCGTTGAGATGGCTGTGGTGGTAAAGACCGCTTGAAGAAGCGACTGCTTCCGTGACGAGTGCATCATTAGCGTGGGTAGTAAGAGAGGGAGTCGATGAACAATTGTACTCACATCGATATTGGAATTCCTTTGCACAGGGCCCCATACATGGAAACTTCATAAGGATCAGTGGAACCAATTAGCAACTGCCACGTTTCAATGCTGAGAGAACGAACGGTACGAGTGGAATGCAAGTTATGCTACGTGAGGGACTTTTGAGAGCGCTAAGCCCTCTGTCGAAAAACACCATTCGCTATGCTTCCATACCGTCGTAGGTCGTCCATATTATTTACATTACCGTTTACTCTGCTCCTTTCTTGCACTCTCTACCAATCGAATAGCCTCATCAGCTACGTCCTCTCCGACCCTCCAACTTTTCAACACTACTCCCCTTTCATCAAAAATTTCCTTCGCTCGAGCCCATCGCCTTAGCCACAGCTCCTCTTTCTTACTTAGCACCGGATCACTCTCATTTGTCCTCTCTGGGCCGCTGTTGCCATCATTATTGTACCCACTCCAGCCCCCACTGATACGATTGCTTGCATACTGAGCCGCTGCAGCAGGATAAGATGTGATGTTCCTTCGTGGCGGGACCGGGGGTGGTGGGCGAGAAATACTCTTGGAAAGATCAGTAGCCGGAGCTGAATTCTGAGGTGGTGGATTGTTGCCGTAGAGCGACGGAAGCGCATTGTATGCTGAGGCAACCTTGTTCCGCACAGCTGCGCGGTAAGATTGCCGCTCAAGAGAGGTAGCTCTGCTGCCAGGCGGCGAGGCGTTCTGAGTCTGTGAAAGTGGCGAGGGTTCATTCGGTTGGTTGGGGTTTTCTTGCGAAGAAGAGTACTGCCTCGGCTTCGGTGGAGGCTGTGGTGCAGCTTTCCGTATGACGGCGTCTTTCGGAGTGGATGTGGATGGAGCCTGGTGCTCATTAGACGTAGATCGTAATGCAGCTGGCTTTGTAGGTCTTGATGGCGTGAATGATCTAATTGTTGTTTTAGACAACCTTCGGCCTGCCTCTTCCATATCTGAATCGGTCAGCGAGCGGTTGACGCCTGGCGTGGGCTCGTCGTCATCGTAATCGATCAATTTGCCCAAGGTAGGACCGTCGGCCTGTGAGGACAAGTCTTTAGTTGAGTGACTCGAATGCCTGGGTGGAAGAGTAGGTGGTTTGTCCTCAATTTTGACAGAACGTCGCTTAGGAGAATCACTGCTATCGTCCCTGCTCCGACCACGTAACGGCGACCTTGAGGCCCGAGGTTTCATGGCAGAGTCGAAAAAGGCTGGAGGCTTGTTTGTTGTGACATCCCGTATGAACACACCGAGGATTCTGCCAGGATTTGCCACAACGATGTCGGTATACAGCTCGAGATCCGCCTCTCCGCTGTCGCCTGCCAGGAGGAAGCGTCTTTCAGGAAAGTCGCTCAAAATCTTCTCGAGCGTTCCCTTCTTACGCTCGGCGACTGGTTCAAATATACCTTGCAGCATCCCGGTATATTGCTTCAGATGGAAAGAGCCCTTTGGTAACCCTGCGCCGGCGAAGTAACTCACGAGCACAGGATACAGCTGCCAGGGGGAATTAGAGACATAATGAAATTGCACCCCTAGATCGGCCATCGTAGTATACCATTCCTTGACGCCTTCGATGGTAAGGTCTCCAAGATCACGTATGAAGGCATTGCGGAAGATTTCTCTTGCGCCACTATTGATGCCGGAGTGCTTGATTGTATCATCGATGTCACTTATTATACTCACGCCCTCTGGTTCTGTAATCCGGACTTCTTCCGTCGCTGAAAGCCTGTCAGAAGCGAGCACACGTACGTGTGTAGGAATGAAGTCCAGAGCTGCTCGAAGGGTAAAATGGCCAGCTTCGTTGGTGGTGATTGTCCGTGACCTCGAAGCTTGGTCATTATAAAAAAAGACAGTGAGCGGAGTGGCTGCAAGTGGAGTAGTGAGAAAAGGTTTCAGCCTGACCATCAGATGTGCGTTCGCAACGGAGAGTTCGGCAGATGTCATGTTAGACGGTTGAGTCCATGATGCTCGTTTCTTGATGGCTCTGTATCCAGGGTCATAGTGCTCGCTGCGAAGGGAGCTGCCCGACATCTGACGAGTCATCATATCGCCGCCTGTATGTCGCTTTACGGGTGAGGGGGATCGGCTGTTTTCAGGCGAACTATAGAGACTTATTTGATCTGTGTCCTGACTAGGAGTCTCACTGTAGCCGCCTCGCCATGCAACGTCTGCCTCGCCCTGGCCTTTCCTTGCGATCGATTCGGCTTCTTTCTCCGCTTGCTCTTCCTCATGCCTGGCGTTTCGAGCTTCAACTCTAACATGGTGCGGAGAACTAGGACTGGAGGCCCGACTACTGGAAGGCGCAGGGACGCCGCTCAATTGCCGTGCTATACCCACCAGTAGCCTATTCTTTCGAGTCATCTGCCCTTTGTGGGGAGAGTAGACCCATCCTCGGATATCCACATCCACTACTGAATTATCGTCCTCATATTTATCCCACTCTCTTTTCCAATACTCGGAGTCCCCAGTTCCCTTTTCACTGCGTATATCCTGAGAAGCTCCGGGAACACCATGACGTGGCGGCTTCTTTGCGTAGTGGCGTCGTGCATAGCTGGGAAATAATAGCATCTCTTCATCTCCACTTTTCACGACAGCTAAACCTGGAAAGGCTCCAGGTATCGTGGAAGCATCTTCATCTGCTTCACCATCCCGTTGACCTCCTATCCCATAGGCTTGCTGATAAGACTGCCGTAAGTCATTGGCAGCTTTGAGATACCCTGCAAGCTTTCGCCTCCTCGCACCTCTCTCGGGTGCTGATGCGTATTCACCGTCCATGGCGGCTAGTTGCGCAGGAGTATGTCCATCTCTCCGCCTGAAGAGTCGTGATAACCTTCTTCGGCTTCCAAGCCGCGCGAGTATGCCTCTGCCAGCTGCCTTACGTTGTAGATGTTTTGCCTGGCGCCTGACGATAAAGCGGTAGATGCGTGACTGTGCCCGCTGTCTATAATATGGCAAGGTCTCGTGCCTGAATGCAGAGATTCGGGCTTTTGCTCTTTGCCGTGTGTGTGGGAAAAGGTACCGAAGGAACGAAAAGGTGTTGTTGGGTCGAGGCAAGGCTCGTACATGAGACAGTGGAGGAGCCAGCTTAATGCTTGAGTGATTTGAAGCTGGCGCAGCAAAGCCTTGACACTAGCTGATGACTGCCATGTCCATATCAATTTCTTCAGCCACTGTCCTGCAGAGCAAGGGTGCGGATCCTAGGAGAGTTGGATACGGGAGAAGTTCAGGGTAAGCTGATTATATCAATGGTGTTTGTCAAGCTTAGAGGAGTGTCAAGGTGGAAGACTGATGCTAATATGAGGTCATTGACGGAGGGATCCAAATCCGGACGCGATACTGTAACAGTCTATACAAATAAGATCAATCACCCCCGTATCCTTTACTCTTTTCCCAAAATTTACTGCCATCGGCTAGAGAGAGAAGCGCTTTTATAAAATGGAAGCAGGTGAGGCGCTACAGGGAAGCCTCATGAACAGCAAATAAGGGTAGCAACAGCCACATTCGCGCGCAGCCTCGTGACGAGGGTCTGCATGAAGCCCACCAAAGCCGCCGTTCAATTTACGTTACAACGTTCTACACTCTAGCTCCTGACGAGGCACTATGTTGAATTTCTGCCATGGACGCGATTGAGAGCTTCCCAGGATTTAAATCATCAAGAGTTTGAACATCAGCTTCTGTGCGACTGTCCTTCCACGTCCGTATCTGCGTTTCTACACTAGTCTGGGAGTTTGTTACCATACGATAGAGATCCTCCACCATGTCCGCGTCCGACTGCGCGTGCGGCACTCATTCGCTAAGGGTATACGATCCGAATTGATCAGTTCTATAGGATCTTTGCCTCGAAGCCGTTCAAGTTCATTGTCCAAGGCAAACCTTTGTCCGTCCATGCTTCTTTGGTCTGCGAATGCTCAAGACCTCTCGATCGAATGATAAATGGCGACTTCTCGGAAGCAGAACAGGGTTTTGCTGTGCTCGAAGATGTAGACGAAGCTACCTTCGTCCTCTTCATCCGCTGGACATACACAGATGACTACCCAAGCGCCGAGCACTCAAGGAAGAAGGGAAAGAAGAATAAAAAGGACAAATCGGAACCTCGCGACGCCAGACCGAGGGAGACTTTCACTCATCACGACGAAATCAGTCTGAAAGATTCTTTTATTCTTCAAACTGAGCCTATGCGGAGGTCCCGTCAGAATACAACAGACATAGGAGTTTTTCATTCGAACAAAGACCGACAGGAGGACTACACTGAGGTTCGTAAAATATCCTGGGCTCCATCGCTTCCATGTCAGCTGGGGCTTGCAGCTTGAAGTCGGGAAATGTTGACCCAGACCGTTCCCAGGTCTTCCTTGGCCATGCCCGCATGTATGTCTTCGCAGAGAAATACGACATCCTCAAGCTCCAGAAGCTTGCATTATCAAAACTACAAGACACGCTTGCTTACTTTACACTGTACCACGAACGGGTGGGTGACATCACCTCACTACTGAAATATGTCTATGCAAACACCGCGGAGACAAAGGAAGGGATTGAAGATATACGAACAATGTTGGCACATTACGTTGGCACGGAAATACGAACACTACTCAAATACGGCGCAATCAAGGACTTGATGTTGGATCATGAGGAAATGCTAGGAGACTTCTTGAAGATGTTAGCGCTTAGGGTATCCTGACCTCGATGAGGCTTGCTCTGAAACGCCTTCTCTGGCGAATAAGTATGATGGATCGTAGGTAGAAAAGTTCGAGGACAGCGACACATCCATTTCAAACGACAAGTCACTATATCACTGGATAAGGAATAGCGATTACATTAGCTTCTGGACCTCACAGTACAAAAGCTGCTCACTCCTGCTCTTCTTCGCGTGACTCTGTCAAAGTCTGAACCCTCGTCCCAAGGAAACCGGCTTCAAATACACCTCACTACGCATGATTGCCTTTCCAATATCCCAGGAACTTGTCGAGGATGAACGCACCGAGTGATGAACAATGGTTCTTGTTGTGAGCGGCGAGGACATACCCTCAAAATAATCATAGATATTTGGGACTTTGAAGTAATGAAAAGAACATATGCCTTGATTGTGCAGTCTAAAAGCTTATGAAGCAAGCCTGAGAGACATCTAGTGAAACCCTCCTTCAATCACGCCCCTTGAGGACCATAGCACAATGTGTGTAAACCGTTCGAGCGAGGTAGTAATACAGTTATATGATCGCAAGGAGAGATATTCTGTTGAAGTTGGAGCTCCCTGTCCACACGCAAGCCCGTCCTCCCTCGTTCCAGTCTTTCTTGCCTCCGATTCTAATCTCCTTCCTGTAACTCATTGTCAATCTATGAAATATCATCCATGCCATCAGTAGCTGATTGACCTGTGCCGTTGGTAGGAGCTGCAGTGTCGTTGACAACAGCTGCGGCATTTTGGGCGTTTGCGTTGAAGTAGTCCGACATTTCTACGTCGAGCTCGTCGGCGGTCTTTGGCTTCGGACGACCAGCGTTGCGGCCACGTCGGCCAGCTCTGCCTCGGGTTTTCTCTCCTCCGCGAGCTGCTGCACCGTTGGTGACTGGCTTTCCACCTGCTGGCTTGGACTGGGTTTTGGTGACTCGGTCACTCAATCCCTTGACTGGAGCTGCAGTCTGGGCGTTGGCAGCGTTAATGACAATTTCGATCTGTATAGACGTAAGCCTCGATACATGTAGGATAATCAATTTCCATTTCTCACCCTTATGGCCTTGCTGTCAACTTTTAGACCGTTGAGCTGCGCCAGAGCCTCTTTAGCGCTGTCTGGCTTATTGAAGATGATGGTAGCGACACCGCGGCTGATGCCGTTGGGGCCATAGGTGAGCATAGCACGCCTAACAGGGCCAATTGATTTGCCGAAGTATTCCTATAGCAGAGAAAATGGTATCATGTTAGTTGACCGGTTTGTCGCGGAAAGTTTACGTGATGTACGACGTATCGCAAGCGTGGCCAAGGAAAAAATTATCTAGAAGGGCTTTCAGATGCTAGACGAGGATTTTGGCCATGAAGCTTAGAGCATCAGCGAGCGGGCAGTGAGCGTTAGTAGTGTCAGTAGAGTACATTTGGGTTCCCTGAGAAGTCCGTGAGTCCAAGGCCCATCAGGGATCGTACCGGCTTCCTTTGGTCTTTGTTTCAAGCCTTCGAGGCTACCACCATATCCATCAAATTGTCGCGGAAGTCCACAAAACCTCGAATCTTAGGCATGGCAGAATGTGGCACAATCAAAGCCCAAATGCGTAGCCATTTGCTTTCAAAGCATCCCGCGAAACTTTGACATGTCAAGTTTGCACCGCGACAATGCTCGAAGCATCTTCGCAAGCGGCGAATAGAGATCAGATCTGAAGAGTGACGATGTCTGTTCACTCTGCGCACTGACTCGTCGTAGCAACTCCATCTGTATGATGCTGAGCGGTCCGTGGTACCAGGCCTATTCGTAAAGATATTTTAGCCATAGTGGCAGCGACGGTATTGCAGGATTTTCGCGTTTGCCTTTCCACTAGACGCAATTTCGGTGTGATTTCATCCGTGATGAGGTTTAGTCCATGGGCTGCTGCTGCTGCTTTGCTCTCACTGCTATGCTCGCCGATGCTCAAAAGCTCAGAAGACAGGGACCGAGGAAAACGGTTGTCTCGCCCTTTATCTTCACGGTATGATAGATATTGCTCTTCACGGTCTGCCCTTTCGCTGGAGTAGACTGTTTGCCAGACAGATCGTACATCGCAGTAAGGATGTTGCAAGACACTGTGTGATCTCGACTTCTCAACACTTTGCGTCATGCTTGAGTAAAGCGAGCTAAAGCTGATGGAAGGAGAAGAGAATACATGTCCCCATTCTTGTAACAATGCTGCTCACTGAGATCACGTCTCGCTGAAAGAAAATGGTTGCTCCATGTACGATCGTAAAAGGCCGCAAGATCGGTTTCAGAGAAGAATCGTAGAGAAAAATCCACGAGGTCGTAGCCACAGGTTCAACATACCTTGATCTGCTGCTCATTTACATCGGAGGGCTAAGAGTATCAGCGCCTGCTGTGTAGTAAAGTTCTGAAGCTGCTCTTACCAAGTTGCTCACGATGATCTTTGATTCTCCGCTCCCTCCAGCTGGACCATTTGGTGCGGCTTTGGTGATACCGTTGGCAGTCCTCGCCTTCTTCTGGATACCTCCTGCAGGTGCAGTGGCTGCAGCTCTAGTTCCGTTGGGCGCGCGACGGCCTCGTCCACGCGGACCGCCCTTCTTGGCCGCTGTGCGACGAGTGGTGAGGATCTCGTCGAGAGATTTGTCGAGCTTGTTAGACATTGTAAGAGGTGTAGCGGTTATGTGGCTGATGTCAGGGTATGGATTAGGACGGCTGAGTCTCACGAGTGGGGAGGTAGCCGGTTATCGTTCTAAGCCGAGTTCTCGATGGCAAGAGCGAGAAAACTGATTGATAGACCGACTTTAGATTGTATGCTTACAAGAGCGTATTACTGGTAGTGGCTTTTGATGAAAAATGTGATGGCTTGTGAGCTTGGTGTTGTTTGCGCGTCTCGGATGACCTTTCGATGTAGCTTTGTACTATGTAACGCCAGAAGAGTGATGGTAGAAAAGTGAAGAAGTATGTTGATTTAGTAACGAATAGTGATGAGACGGAGATGATGTTGGGTATTGAACGATAGATGGAGAGAGAACGAAGGAAGGAACATGAGGCTAGAAGGCAGCAATCTTAGAGTGGAAGGAGCGGTCTTGGCGGCGCTAAGAGTTTTGCCCACTAGGCCTGATGCGGTGGTAAAATGAGTTTACGAAGCATGACAATGTAGGCATGAAAGCGACCATGCATTGGTGAGCTCTAGCCACTAGTATCTCAGACTTAGACCAAATCCATTTCCATCATTCAGCGCATGCGGTTTTATGAATTAACCTTCTCTAAAAGTATTGTTCCAACCAGGACGCCTTCGAGGCCTTCTCCAAGGTTCAGTCCTTGACTTCCGGACGCCAAAGCTCCTCATACACTAGTCCCTTCATGTCATCGTATATGTCTTGTGGTGAAGGGGATGGGCTCTAGAACGCTGCCAACCCCCCAACAGTATCTCAACTCTTCAAAGCCTCCAATCTCCCCCTCATCTGCTCTAGATTTGCCTCCTGCTCCTCCAGGGTTTCCTCTTCCTCAATACCTGGCTCAGCGACTGGCGTCTCATCCACCTTCGCCTTGCCCATCTTCCCTTGCAGTATTTCTCCAAGCACCTTATCAACCTCACTCTCCGCTTCCTCATCCTCTCCCTCCATCAATTCATCATCAGGCAGACTATCCCCCACCATCTCCTCAATGATCCCCGCCTTCATTAACTCTTGGCTCAATTCTCTCATCGTCCCGGTGAGTTCCGGCAAGCGTACAAGGGTGTTTACATCCTTCATGATGCCTGTGGATGCCTTGATACTGCCCTCTATTTTCCGCACGCTGAACGCTTCGTTGACTTGCATCTGTACGCTCTGGAGCTGAGCCTTACTCGTTGCTAGACGGTTAGATTGTTTCCGCATGCGTAGCAGCTCTTTAGCAAATGTCCGAGTTTCCTGGGCGGCTTGCTTGGCTTGAGAGGGGTTGCGCTGCCCACGTTTGGAGGCAGCGAGTATATATTGCCGGGTTTTTTGGTCGAGAGCTTTGAGTTGATTTATGTCGCGGTCGAGTTTCCGGGTATTGGAACGTATGAGGGAATTACATTTTCGCATCTATGAGATGTCAGTATCGTGCCATAGATGTAGGCAGTGGAGAGCCGGACCTGCGCCGCGGGATCTGGTTTCCAGAAAACAGCCTTGATGGACTCCATGGTGTTGGGAGATCCAAATGACCGACAGAGGAGAGTTTACTGTGTTAATTTCATTGTGTCTGTGTTGGTAAAATGAAGACGCCTATGAATCTCTCCAGGCTTGGTATGACAGCGCCAAGCCTCACAAGGACCGCGGGGAATTGCTATGGAATGCGCTCAGGGCGTGAGACAACAATTGAGTTTTGGGACGAGCTCTCCCATGATATGGCGAAGCGCGTCTTCGGCAAACAAAATGGTTTTCAGAGAATTTGAAGACCAGCATGGGTGGAAATCGAGCTCTTCGATTGAATTCTACGGACATCTTCATGACCCTGTTCAGCCTTATCCCAGATCGTCCCACATCAAACTTTCTGAACTTTTGAAGCTACGAGAACTCTTCACGCAACAACGTCTCCTTAGACAACACACGCAGCTTTGCATTGACATTGATCACGACTCGTTGTTGAATCAACATCATGTCTGACTCTACGCAGACTACACCAGAGGGTGAGCATTCACCCAAGAGACTGGCCCTTACAAGTCAATTGATCGTATCCGAGATTTGACTAACAGCTTCTTCAAACTATAGTCCTCTGGGCCCAACGCTCCTCCACCTCCGATCCCGAACGTAATTACATCTGGCTCACCATCCAAGCTCCCGATGTCCCCAACAAGTCCTTCAAAGCTGACCTCAAGTCAAACTCTCTAACCTTCACCGGTCACTCCGAAACCAAGAAAACTACCTACCACGTTGAGCTTGAGTTTTATGGCGAGATCGATGTTGAAAACTCAAAGACAAATCACACGAGTGCAAAGGTGGAATTTGTGCTGAGAAAGAAGGAGCTGAAGGAAGAATATTGGCCTAGGCTGTTGAAGGAGAGCAAGAAGGTGCATTTCTTGAAGACGGATTTCGACAAGGTGCGTACAAGATCTCAACATTACGATGAACAATAAGGTATATTTGGGCTAAGCTGACGTGGGATATAGTGGGTGGATGAGGACGAGCAAGACGCCGCGCCAGATGATGATGCGATGGCAGGAATGGGTGGTATGGGTGGCATGGGCGGTGGCATGCCCGGCATGGAAGGCATGGGCGGTATGGGAGGAATGGGCGGCGACGGCGGCTTTGGTGGCATTGGTTCGTTACAAGTCCTC